>JACN01064037.1:0-24902 GCA_000787155.1 Scartelaos histophorus | reverse complement strand
ATTTATTTATTTATTTATTCTATTTTACTGCTTCATGGACGTTCTGCTACTATTTACAAAAGATGAGTTTGTATATGGTCTTGTGTTGGTCATAGTTTAATAAGTAAAAAACAAAAAACAAAAAAAAACAAAAAAAACCCAAGATAATTCACAATGATTCAATTAATTATTTATGTTTTATTTTCAGTTTTGTCTGTTTTTATGTAAGGCAAATGACAATAGAGTTTTTGGGGGGAAAAGTGTATGTGAAAAGATTCATTATAAGGCTGTTTTATATATATTCTCTTAAAAAAACATTCATATTTGAAGTGTGTGATATATCTGTGTCTAAACTACGCATAGAAAAATAGTATGAGATTTCTGTTCTGTTATTTGCAAGATCTTAGAAATAGATTGTCAATCTCGAGGTCGTAGTTGCTGAGAAACTACTACAAAGTTTTAAAAAAAAAGGAATTAAATAAATGAATGTATATGAAAAATGTTGCAAACCTCTTAAGTCCTTCTCTCCTTTGACCCGGGAAACGTTGATGGATGCACCACAGCTGTCTGGCTTATTTGTGGCAATGGGGCAGAAGATGAAATGCTTTTGGTGGTTTGGGATGCGGAAATGCTGGGTAATCTTGGCATCCCATCTGGAGCCGCGGAGCTTGTATGACAACGACCATCTTGGCTTCTTCATATTCAGAAAGAACATGCCGTCTCCCTGATGAAACACACGGGAAAGAGGCTAAATATAAGGACACGAGAAAGTACGAGAGGAGGGGAGGAGAGGTGAGAGAGGAGGAAAGAAAGGATGAAAGGAAAGACTGTGGATATTACATTGGAATAAGCATGTCCTGACCTGCCCATTGACTATAATATATATGACCTCTGCCTATCCACAGTCACTCAGCAGGTTCTACGTCACTCTATATTAGTCTTGACCACTACACACAGGAAGACACAGCATGCTCAAAGCGGATTATTCCAAAAATATCACACTCTGGAGAAACAAACAGCCATTTTCAACAATAAAAACACGTAAAGATGCAAAAAATCCAATCAATCCAATGGCTTTTTTGCATCTTTAAACTGACTTCCCTTCCCCAAAGAGCACCACTGTGTTTTTTCTACTATGTATTATCCTCCTTTTGAAACTTTTTAATAAAACACAAAAAAAATCTACTGCTTATATTGAAATACAAAAACTAGCCAAGATAAGATTACTGGAATTATGAAAGCTTGATCATGATTTGAGTACATTTCCCTTGACAAGTAAAATCTGCCAATGGAACAAGACATGTTCTACTTAAAATAAAACGAATGAAAGCGCATCTTAAGACACACTTAAGATAAGAAAAACAACAACTGTTTGCACTTAAAATAAGAAACAGAGTCAGTTGGTGCGGGAAAAACACACTTATTCCATTTTTTTTTTTTAGTTGAATCTACTGAAACAAAGTAAAATGTTCTTAATTTGAGTCATTTTAACTAAGCTAGATATTGACCTGCCAGCTCTATACTTTTGAATAGAAAGACGATGGACCTGTTTCCATTATGAAGCTGTTTTAGACCAATACTGTAATTTAACAATGAATAAACTGCAAAAAAATGTATCTTAGGAGCGGATATTACATTGGAACATATGCCCATTGAACATATGTATGACCTCTGCCTATCCACACTCACTCAGCACGTCCTCCATCACTCTATAATAGTCTTGGCCACTACACACAGGAAGACGCAACATGCTCAATGCAACGTAACATTTGCTATTAATAAGTCATACGAGACGACACAGATGGGGCCAAACATATTACAGCACTTAAAAGGCCTGGATCCCATTTTCTCATGTACTTAAGCAGAATTTATCTTGCCCCGGCACAGATATATTGTATAAACAGCCCTAGAGGTTAAAGTATGTCTGCTGTGTATCGTCTAATTATAAAGCGTTTTACTGGCTGATAATCGGTGCGCAGTTAGCATGCTAGTTTACTGTGATTTCAAAACTGCTGTGGTCTCTGAATGCATAAAGTAAGTGAGGAATAACTTGGAAACACTGTAAAACTTTTTAGATTTTAACATTTTTAAGACAGGTACAGAGCTTTTAAATATACAGAAACTAAAATGTATTCATGTTTCAATATTCCTGTGCATTAAGTTTGTGTTCTAAAACAGATTTTTTTGATATGGAGGGCTGGTTAGACCTGGTCCAAAACAAATTTATTTATTATTTTTCTGTTTTTCTGAGTATTTCTGAGCTACAAAACCTGTAACTGAATAAATTAAAGGTATATAAGGATCTGTTTAATGCCATACTATTGAACTTTGATGTATCCATAGAAGCAAATAGGTGACGGACCCCCAAATTTTTATTCCACACCTTTATTGGGGAATTTATTCTATTTTAAAAAACTGAGAAGTAGGAACTATGTGTTTTTCCTCATATACTGCACTTATGGCTCATATTTAAAAGGAAATATGATGTACGTTCAAGACAAAAGCAATAATACTGGAGGGTGGTACTTTGGTTATGAATATATATGACAAATGCTTTACGCCCAGTTCACCTGCTGCTACTTTGATCACCGCTGCTTGCTGAAGTTAGAGTATTTATATAAAAACATCACTCAAATGTTTCTATAAAATCCTACTCTGCCTTCAATTTCCTTTCCTCGCTGGGACCAATGCATGGGGTTTCTGTCTTTGCACCCAACCTAATGATTTATTCATATGTACAGAACATTCCCCCATAGCTTACAATGAAGGCACCCCCAACCCCCAACCACCTCTCATCAGAAATATCAAAATACTGTAAAAATTAAACCAGCTTTATATTTAGAGCTCTTATATGCAAATTCATGTTTTGGAAATGTATGCATGGGTTCAAACAGCTTGGGAATAACAGATGACACAACCCCGCCCATAGCACTACTTATCAGGGGCTATCCTTTCATATTTCACCATATAAACTACAAAGGTATGTGGTTAAACGGACACGCAAAGACCGCTACACATTTGACACTTCAAAGCATTAATATTTTTTTTACCACATTGGAAATGAGCTTGATAAAATACACTTTTAGTAAAACGCTTTGTACTCCGCTAGGCGACGCCAGTCAAATGAAATAAATGGAGAGACATGGCTGATAACGCGTCTATCTGTGACATAAAAGGTGCACTGTGTAACTTTTTTGGTAAGCACCTGGTTGTGTCCATGGAGATATGCTAGGGAGGTTGCTATCCCTGGAATGTACCACAGTGTAGCATTAAATTTCCTAAAAATTTAAAACAATACCTTGAAAAACATGCATTCTACTGTAAGTAAGTCCACCTCTCCACAAACTTTTAAATTAGCTTGGTGCTTGTCTCCATGGAAATAGATGCGTTTAATATCATACTGCGAAAAATTCCAATCAAAGCAACACTATCTCCATGGTGACGGACTGCTCGGAAAGTTACACAGCGCACCTTTAAAGCGAACAGATCTGCACATTCAAACGTTTCAGTAATTTGCATTTTCCAGTTGCATTTTCCAGTTGCGGTGGCAGAATTTGTATTTGGAAATTGTAAGTGTGGAATAGATGTATTAAATAGTGATGACAGCCTGCTCATAAAAAATGTGTGACATTTGTGAAGCCGTGCACTCACCCACAGCAGCACGCAGACTCCCTCTCGCACCGAGGAAACAGAGGGAGAGCTGGGGCTGTGTGGACTTCACTGGTCTTCACTGGGCCTCATGCATTTTTCATCCAGCCCTAACATGGACGGAGCTCTGTTCAGGAAAGGCGCACTCATCACCCAATACTACAAGGTCATGTTTTACAATAGACCAAGGGCACTGCTGTCAGTTTGCATAACCTATTTTATCAATTTAAACACGCTGTCATTGATCAGTGATTTAAAATATTAGTTTAAAAAAAGTCTGTCTAAATGTAAAATTAAAACAGTTCTCTATATTTAGGACATCACCATTTCCAAGGTACATGTTTGTTTCAGGGCTACAGGAGGGCCATAGTCTACTACCACATTGACGTCATGCATACAACTACAATACCCAGGATGCATTGTTGGCTTTTTTTTCATCACGCTGTCAATGGTGGTGCGTTCAGGCACGACAGCCATCTTTACAAGCAAATGCAAATCAGTGGAGCTGAGTAATTAGCCTACACCAATTCTAAATACTTTAGTAGGTCTTTAGCTAAACTAGAACTTTGTTTTTCCATCAGACATAGGCTAAGACTGATCCTAGATAGTGTGTTGATTTGACCACGTTAGGCTATGCGTAAAGGGAATGGCACCCTTTACGCATGAGTAGCGCGTAAAAGTAGGTTATTTAGTCAAATGATAGCCACGTTCTGTGTTTATTTAAGGTCAGGTCGCGTTGGAATCGGTAATCCTATGTAATTATGACAAAAACAGGTTCAAAAGATATTATTTTACGGTAACATTTTGAATTTATTTTCATGGATGCTTGCGTTTTGGCGCGTAAAAGTATGACGATCTTGTCCAAAGATTCAGATTCACACGCAAAGGTTTAGTACTAGAAATAGGGTGATGCTTTTATAATATTAGTAAGTACATAGGATGCTTGGTGGTGTGATTTTGTGTCGTCTGCACAGATTTGACCTTTCCGATGCTCGCGTTCCCCACAGCCCTTGAACGCAGCCCGTGTCGGTTTCACTCTCCGCTCCTCCACTCCGTGCTCCTCCAGCCGCAGCAGCAGCAGCAGCAGCAGCGGCAGCAGTAGCGGCGCTGCTTTCTCCCTGTCTAACCTAAACAATGACGGCTGCACACCGGAGAGGAGCTCACCAATAGAATGATTTACCGGACACCGAACCTTTGCTTTTCGCCACTTTTCCGCCCGATCACTTAAATGTGCCCCGCGTAAACATGTGGATACCTACGGAACACGAAAAATACGGCGTCGGTAAGTTTATTGCCCTTTTTCTGACGGCTGTCTTGTCTCGCTTTGCACCGTAGGACATCGGGGGAGAGGGGTTGTGCGTGATCGGTCCGTATGGCGCTTTGAAATTGTGCGTAAAACGTGTTTTGCTATTATGTGGCAGCATCTTTTTTTGAAGCGGTCTGTGATGGGGTCCTGGATGGGGAATTGAGTGCCACATTGCAAAGCAGAGGTTTATTCTGTGACCTGCTATGGTTAAATGGACCGCTGCTGTTTCTACTATTTTATTTTTCATTTATTTGCATCGTCAATTGATTTGCTTTGGACCCATAGCTTTGTTTTGTTGTGTTTTACGCACGTATCTTTTAATGGGAAAAACGCATTACACTGCAAGATGATTAAGCCCTCAGCAATTAACCCACAGACCGTTTATTCATGAGACATTTCTGTATTTAATAATGACGCTTTGACAACAGCAGCCCCAGTCTCGCCGTCTACCTGAGAGAGATAGAGGAGGGGGGGTCCTGTAAATATGTGTAATACAGTGCATTGTTCCAGACTGGCGGGACTAGGCATCATAGTAGTAAGACAACAACGAGCAATGATACAGACCAATGCAAAACCACACAGACCTGCTCCTGTTTGTTACGAGAAATGGGCTCTTCTTCTTGTGGGGTTGTGTTAAGCAATGAAAAGAGCTCATTGAGATGCTGAGGCTGAGAAGAGGCGTTTAAATGCCTCATAATAATATTCCCTGGAGATCTTGGGTCTACTCTGCTGCACTGTGCATCACGCCGGGTTCCACTAGTCCTTAAAAGCACGCACAACCATGTCATCTATTTTGCATTTGGATAATAACGGAATTGTTGTTAGATTGGAGTCTTTAAAGGTGCACTGTGTAACTTTTCTAGTCAGCTTCTCTCTATGTAGATGTTTTTGATTGGTCTACAATGTCCCAGTATGAGATTAAATGCATCCATCTTGCATTTACTCAATAACGTGGCTTTTTCTTGACTTAAAGATGCATTTTTACTGTGAGTGGGCTTGCCTTTCCGCAGATTTGACATGTCACTTGGCCCTATAGCATCACCTGCTGTCTCTATAGAGATAAAAACCTAAACTATATCCATGGAAAGAAGCTGGACGGATCCTCCACCTGAAAAGTTACACAGTGAAAATGAAAACAGACAGAAAAATGGCTGATTGAACTTAAAATCTGGGGATAATTCTGCACATTTGTGGTTAATTTTATGCTCCATTCAGGTTTTGCGCGATGTTTGAACCTCAACCAAGATATTGACAGTCATAGCACATTCATGGTGCATTGTTAAAATATTGTCTGAGTATAGTTATCAAGATAATGCACAAAAAACAACAAAATACTGCCCTCTCCCAAGTGTAGCCTATTATTTCATATTTGATGAGATCTGCCTTAGCTGTAATAACAAACCATGCATGCTTCTGTTTGGTAATTGTTGCTTCCAGTGTCCAAAAATGCCACTTTGACTGCGCTCAACCACAGTGAACTTAAAGCCCTCCTTGGCCTCTGTCGCACTACCCAACGTGTTCTTCACTAAATTCAGTTTCTAATAGACTCGTTTCCCTGCTCTTTTCGTGGTTTTTGAGTTACGACCCTGATCTCTAAGCACTTACGTTATAATATCCTTAATCCCTTCTCTGGACATTTCCCCCAGAGCCCTTTAGCGTTACCAATTTTGATAAGCCTTTTCACATTTATTGAATTTTTTCCCTAATCCCATTCCTTGACTGTCAGTATTCACTCAGCTGGATAAAACAGACATTTATTTCAAAAACCTAACACCAGCTTTTGTCTGACTGCTGAAAAAGGTAATTGGATAAGGGGAATGCACTAACTATGCAATTAATTTTAAAGGTCCCATATTGCACAGAATTCACTATTTGAGTTTTAATCCATGTTAAAATGTTGTTACCTCCTCAAAACCAAACCAGGAGTTATTGTTATTACACATGTTTGAGTAACCCTTTATTAGTTTTCAGTCTGAGAGCAGAACTCAGCCTAAATATGCAGGGTTTGTGTGTTAAACGTGTGAATGAAACAAAACACAACTCCAAGTATATTTGAGATGAGGAAACAACATAATAACAGATCAGAACATATTGTAAAACAGGCCTTTTAAATTGGTTGTGATTTTTCCTTTTAACGTGGTCCAGCAGCTGCATTACACTCATTTGTTCCCTGTTTCTTTGAGGAAGGAACTAAGCTGTTTTCCTGTTGAGAAATTTAGGTTACATTATGACACATGTGTTCTCCCAGACGCTGCCCAGGCATAACTAAGTGACATTTCACCAACAACAAGCACTTAGTGTAATATGGCATAACATTTCAGCAACCGGGCTGTCTTGGCATTTCAATTTCTATCTGCTTTTAATCACAGTTAATTTCCTTTCTCCTAGCATCCTGGCCTTTAGGCAATTGTGTGTGTGTGTGTGTGTATATATATATGTATATGTATATTTATATATATATATGTATGTTATAATGTTGTTAACTCCTCAAAAACATACCCAGCGTTGTGTTTTTGTCTCATTGAGTTTCCCTTTATTATTATCATTAGTCTGTCTACATCTCCTAAGCTCAAAATACCCTGTTCCACTTTGTGATGTCATGAAGCGGTAGTTTTCAAGGTACCTTTTACCTTTTGTTCAGTTCTGAAATGATCCATGTGATTCTAGTGAAGGTGTATGTAGTTTAAAAACACAGTGGAGCACGTCCTGTTTTACCACACGATGTCAGCGTGAACACAACTTTAATATGCAGGATTTCTCTGTTAAACCTGCCCAATTCCAGGTATGTTTTGAATGAGGAAATAACATGTATGACATAGATGAGCCTTAACATTCCAGCTAAAGCAGGAAGCTGAAACCAATGATTAACTTCCTCCAATTGAAAATCATTGTAACATAATGAGGATTATAGAAACAATAACGCACATCATATTATTCTATCACGCAATTCTATCACACATAGATATACTGTGTCTTTTCTGTTCAAATCCTCCCCATTTAAAGGTGCATTGTGTAACTTTTCTGGTTGGAGATCTGCTACTATCTTGATTCCATAGAATTATTATTGCTTTGCCTGAAAGGTTTGGCATTAAACTCATCTATGTTATTCTATTACAGGTGTTTTATTGCTCAAAAACACGACAAAAACATCCATTCCTACGGCTAGTGAGCTTGCCTCTCAGCAGATCTGACCTGTAATTTGGGTTGGAGACACGGAAATAGATGAAATCAATATAATGCCGTACTGTGAGACATTCTAGACAAAGCAATAAGATTTCACTGAAAACAAACGGTGGTGGATGGAGGATTCCTTAATAGAAAGTCACGCCATGCACCTTTAACCGTGCTTGGAGCTGCCCTGATCCACTTCCTGCTTTATTGTTTGATCATTTGAGGTGTATTGAGTTTTCATCTATCAATGTCTGATGAAGTTGTCAGTGATCCAGTTAAATCATATGAATGTAATCAATTATACACTGACTATTGAACATAAGGTGGACTATTGAATCTATGTGTTTGTATCTGTTATAATTATCAATATCAGCACAATGCCTGCTTTTGTATTGGCTATTACTGCGCTGTAATTACAAGCACTGGGTAGAATATTCAGTTTTTGTTGGTATTGAGAGCCGGTGTTTACCCCAATGGCAAAATAACCCCCAGCAGGTAATGATCTTTAAATGACCATTGATCCCTTGAAAGCGTCTGAAAATACCCTCTTCTTTTCTTATTATGTGAGCCAAGAGAAGCAATTTTGCCTTTCAAAGGTATCTGAGCTGTTACGCCGGGATCACACAATGTCTATTTGAACTTGTCTCTTTGGCACAATGGAGTGTTTTATGAAGACTCGTGTTTTGTGTAATGACTGAAGTGTCTTTTTTTCAGGAATCGTCATATCAAATCACATCTTTTTAATGCAGACCGGGTGGGACTACTGGATTCATTAGACATACTAAAACCAAATGCTGTTTTAGGGAAAATTTCAGTTTACCCTGGCTGGGGGTTGGTCCAAAGATTTTTTAGGTGGCACTGTGGTTATTAAAGGTGCATTGTGTAACTTTTCTGAGAGGGATCTACCATTTGCTTGTCTCCATGGAGATGTTATTACAGTAGGACATTATACCTGTATATTTTGCTCAAAAATATCCTGAAAAACAAGCACACTTACGATGAGCTGGGTCGCCTCTCCGCAGATCTGAGCAGTTACTTGTCTCCATGATCCTGAGTTTCACAATTTCGTTGAACACCTTGTATAGTATAATGTCATTGGAAAAGCAAATGAAGCTCTTAGGGATGATGCAAGATCTCGTGCTGCATAATCCCGCAAGACAAAATTGACTCAGGATTGTGCACATTTGGTTAGTTTCAAACTAAAATGGAAACAAAAATATGAAATTGTGAGGTCAAATTTGGAAATGTTTGGAAATTTGGAAAATGTTATGGATGGATGCAGTTTCATATCTTGTCTCGTCTTGTGGAAATTGTGTCTCTCGTGTATTTTGCCACTCCAAAGTCTGGATAAATGGCCGCTGTTGTGTACACAATGTATTGTGAATCTCAAAGAGGCTGGAAATGCTGTGACCCTAGATGAGAAAATCCAAACACCCAAATGAACTCTTTAGCCGTTAGCTCCTCAAGGTCCTATCTCACTGAACATCTGACTCTCCTAATACCATAGAGGCTGCGTTAACTAAAGCAGCTTCACATTCCTCAGATCCTTTCGGGTACATTTTGATCTCTGCCCAAACGTGATCACCGTCTAATTGGAAGGTAGCTGACGTTTGATGTTCGATTCGCCGTACTCTCAAAACAGGCCCAGGGAGGATGGGGCAGCCATTGCCATTGATGAAATATGAATGGACTCTTGGTGAGTTAATGTTAAGACGCCCACAGTGGAGTTATTACTGGATTTTAACCCCAAGCGAGAAGGCTAGAAGATTGATGAGATCATGCTAATATCTGATTTCTTAATGTACTTGTGGGTCTGGGGGTAGATCCTTTGATGAATGAACAAAATGACGACTTTACTGCCTTCCAAACCTTTGGGGAGGTGCAGGCTGCCAACTACGGATATCACAACCGAGATGACAAAGCTACTCTGAAATTTTTCTATGAAGCCTGAATAGAATCTGTCACAAATGTCACTGAATATGAGCTTTGAGTCACGAGCTCGGGGCAGTGTTGGTTCATATTTGGACAGATGAAACTAATGCCGTAGACAGATGAGAGAGACTGGACTTTCTTCCCATTAAGTCCCTTTAATTTGGCCAATCAAGCATGTCATTGCTCGCTTTAATTAAGTTCTTTTAACAAGCTCGTTTGCATTCTGTGGCCCAAATTAGCAGCAACACATCCCTCATATAGCAACATTAAAAGTGAACCTATAATTTAGAATTAGCTATTCTTTTTGGCAGACTTGAGTTTGTTTACCTGAATTACATATTCCGACTACTTCCTCTTCTTCAGAAGCATCGAAACCTATAATTTGCTGTTGAATCAGCTCAAAGAATATTCTGTCTTATTCTGACGCTACTAAAAGGCCGTTATTACATTATTTTTGATCTGTGGTTTTTATGTTTCCTTGATCTAATGTTTCCTCATCGTCTTCTGGGCTTTAACAATTAATTGAAATACCAGCTATTAATTTGTAATTTGTTTGGACATGTAAACACCTCGTTCTGCTTGAGCCAACTTCTCTTTAAATCAGATTCAGCAATCGGCCAATGAAAGTGTCTTATCTCCAGACTCTACTTTTATAGAAAAATGGGACATGCCAAAGTGAGCACTGGCCAGTATCTGTTTGAAAAAGCTTATGATGTTGAAATGTACTTCATACATTACATACAGTATTCTTTCCTCTTTATAGTTTTACCATTATGCAATATGTGATTATTATTATTACAATTATTTATCCAATATATAAATGAAATCAGCCTTGTTTTGTTGGCAGTGAAGCGTCACAGATGTGGTCAGACTGGATGGGAGCAGCCTGTCCCCTCGGAGCAGAGCTCTGTGGAGGGCCATGGTCGGGCCTGGGGCTTTCCTGCTCTTGTGCTTGACACTGCTGCTGTCCCTGGGGGGATGTCAGTGTGGTTGATGGGGGGTGCAGGAGGCAGGACGGGGCGGTTGAGGGTGCTGGCGCGTGTCAAGGTTGGACTCATTTTCAAGGCATCTTCTTTGCCCTGTTACCCCAGAAACCCCGGCCATGGCACTTGGCACACCCACTCCGCCCCTCGCTGGTCCTTTGGGGATTAGCAGGTTGTTTTGGGGTCCGCTCAAGGCCCATTCCAACATTATAGGCATGATTCGCTAATGCTGCTCGCCTCTGGGCGATGTATGGACAGGCTTAAGGGGGGATGGGCGTGTTTTAGCCTACCACCACCAGCTTGTAATTGCTTCGTCGCCCGCTACCTCCGCTCCATCTGAGGCCTCAGCCTCTTCCTTTACCATCCTATCACACACACTTACTCATGTACACAGTCAGTATGCTTCTTTGGGACATTATACTGACTTGAATTCATTTTATGGAAGCTGATCCTGAGCATAAGCATAGATACTACCAGCTCAATCTTAACCTAAAATCCCAAACTTGAACCTGATATGCCAATATTATGTAATAAATAATATGTGTTTGCACTGCTAATTTTGCAATTTTGTCTTTAGTATTCATAGTGATTCAGTCTATTTCTGACTAAGACCTTTTTATTTGCATGCCTTCATTTTATATTTCACTGTTATAATTCTTTGTTTTATGTTGCATCATATCGCCAAAGCAAATTCCTAGTTTATCTGTTTTGTTTTGTTTTGACAACAGCAATAAAACTGATTCTGGTTTTAAGCCATTTTACTGATCTAATAATACATTTTTAGATTTATGCCTGATTTTGTCCCCATAATGGAGCCAAGTCCCCATGATGTGAGTGTGCATACAGATTTCCGTCCCCCCACACTCACCATCCACGACCATCATTCAACATGGAGCGAGCCTGTAGGACGCTCCCCCGTGAACCGAGCAGATGCGTCAAAATAACGTATAAAATCGAGGGAGTTAACACACACGGCCAAGCTGTTCTTCGCATGAGGGTTAAATAAATCTGCATAGACATGTGACATATGACTGAGGTAGTTGTGCATTATTCAGCTATGATTCACCGCCACAATAATAGACTTTGTAGCTGAAATATAGATAGAGAAGAAGAGAAGGTACTTGGAAAAATGCCATTGCACCAGCTCAGATTGTGTCATTCAATTAAACCATGCTCTATTTATTATCAAGCCTGCAATTATAACACACAAATTACACACAAACACCGCCTTGCTTGTTTAGAGTCAACAGCCAGATACGCACAGAGACAGTTGTGTCATCTCAGTCTCTCGTGGTAATGAATATATTTGACTTTCTGAATATTCATGTTTGGTTCTTTTTATAGCCAGTGCTGCAGACAGGTTTACAACAAAGGGTGTGAACAAAGGGAGGTGTTGATAGACAAAATAATGCATGAAAGGGAAAGCTAAAATAGTGAAGTGGGGAAAGCGAAGGAGATCTTGATGTGGTAATGCCCTCTTTAAACTGAGATCAACTATTTGGTTAGTGGTTGGAGGGCTGTATAGTCATGATATTCTTTAAAATATAGGTATTATAAGTATCAGATAGGATTTAGAAGTATTTTGGTAGCAGACGGTTACAGGTTATGGGTTTAGTGATATGGCACAGTAAAGCTAAAACAGTGTAGTGGTCATTATATCTTATACTGTTAGCATTTTTAGTTTATTCAGTATAAATTGTTGTTTTTGCAATGCAAAGTTACCCAGGGCTGTGCATTTAATTAAATGTTAATGATGAAATTATAGAGATTTGGTCATTTCTAATGATCAATGATATGCTTTCTTTTTTATCAAGATGTCTACAGGAAATCAATGTGGTTTGGACTTAGGAGCAAGAAATTTAAGTACTTTTTTGTTAAATAAAACTGCAATGATTAAATGGCCAGAACTTGTCCAGTTGACAAATTTATTTTCCTTTTGCCATGGATTCTACCTGGACGACTGAGGGATTTTTCACATACAATGATTAAATGTTTTGTTCAGAAAATTAAAGGAGCATTGTGTAGCTTTTCTGGTGGAGTTTCCTATGTGTTTCTATGGAAAGTTCCACACTTTGATATTAAACTGCTCTAATTTACATTTATTTATAGCTCAAAATGACGGGAAAACCAGGCATTCTGACTGTGACGGGGTTGCCTCTCCGTAGATCTGACCTGTAACTTGATCTCGATACTGTGAAACTTTCCAGACAAAGCAATAACACGGACAGTCCACCAGAAAAGTTACACACTTTAATATTGAAAGAAAGATGATCGATCAATTTGAGAAACAAAATCGCGATTATTTTTTATTATATCACCTCACCCTAGTTTTACAGATGAGAAAATACTCCACAGCAAATTGGAATCAGTTATCAGTCAGTATATTTACTTTGTTTTTGAAGAAGTGTTGCTGCTCTGCCTTTGGTTGTTCAAACTATATGCACACCACATTGTCTCTATTTTATTCCAGCCGTCTCGCATTCTCTTTGTGTAGCCGATGCGTGTCTGCTCTGGTCTACTGTAATAGTGTGTCAGTGTTATCCGTGTATAATGCTGGACAGACAGCCGGGGGTCCTGTGTTTCCAGCCCTGCTCGTCTCTCTGAAGGCGCTGATGCTGCACCGCTGTGAGACGCTCCACTGAGTCCCAGTCCACACCAATATTATGCATATGTCTGTCTTAATGGCTCTTCCCTGCCTCTTTGACTTGATATGAATAATTAGTCTCAGTGGCCTGTACGTCTGCTAGGCTTGTTTATGAATTTCAAATATGCAGTTTCATTGATGGACGTGGTTAGTAAAGCATGAGTGCAGCGGAATGAATGTAATGAAACAAAATATTTCCAATGCGACTAAGCTTGGGCTGTATTTTAGTAGACAGAAGTTTGTGTATCCATAGTAGTATAGATTTATAACTTATCAACTTTATTTTATTCATTTAGTTGACCAGAACTTGTATTAGTTGAACAATTACTTCATTTAGGTTAGAGTAAAAAGTAGAATGTATGGTAGTTTAATTAAGAGAGAGTTTAATGTGCCCTTTTACATATAAATACAAAGTTTTATAGTACTTTCAGTTTAAATAGTTGTTTTGCATGAAATCCAGCACAGAACCTACTTAAAAAAAATGAAATAGAGTGAATTCTTGGTGTAATTTGCTGTTAATATGTTGTATTGCATTGATTTATGGGTAAAATCTTGGAAATACTTGGTCCATTTATATGAATCTGACTGAAACGCACGTCAAAAAGTTGTAAGATTCAGTTCTGTAGGTGTAATTTTCCGTTTTTCCGCTATCTGTTGAAACTCCATAGTAAATTACAGGCCAGATCTCTGAAGAGGCGACGTCACTTAGAGTAAAAATCAGTGTTTTAGATGCTACGTAGTTTAGTTTAATGTCGTAGTGTTGGAACTTTCCTGGAAAAAGCAATAAACTCGGTGACAAGCAGGTGGCAAACCCTGAACCAGAAAAATGATGGTACATAATGAACCTTTAGATAATGGAGTGTATTGCGTGGTGTCATATAGGCAGATGGGGCAGGCGGACCGTGTTACATTTATTTAAATAAGCAACCCCTTGAAAATAATGACACCTTCTCATGTTTATATCCAAGCTCGTGTGTCCGAACGCTGCTTCCTCGATACAATCCGTGATCCCTGAGCGAGAGAGGTTAATACGATATGTCCGATTAGTAATGTGCCTCTCTCTCTCTTTCCCGTACAGGGCTCCGGCGCAGTGTGCGATTGTGCGTTCTCGTACGCGTTTGTATGCACTGTGTGGGCTGGTGCAGAAATGAGTGACACGCCATTTTCATAAACGAAGAGCGTCTGTCGGTGACAATCAGACTGAGTGACAGCTGAGGAGAGCTGTTTATGCGTCAGGAGACTCTGGGTTTCGGCACAAAGAAAAGACGAGCGCAAAAAGAGAGATGAGAGTCCGGTCGGGTCTATAGTTTATGATAGTTTACATACTCGCCGCGAATCTAGCGTATCGTCGCCAGAAGAGTCTACAGCTGGGTGATGTAGCAAAACGAAATTGTGGTCTGATCTTGAGATGATGTGCTATTTTGGGAATATTGTCAGTCAGTGTTTTTCTGTCCAGATACTTCCCTCCGCCCATTTTTTCTATTGGTCAATCTCTTGCCATGTTTTGAGTGAGTGAAAGATGGATTTAACAGTAAGCAAAAATGGTGTTAGCGGACCTGTTCTGCAAAAACGACTCATGCACAAGTCTCTTTGGATTAGTTTTCTTATTTTTTTTACAGAAATGTTGAACTCTTAACTGTTTTCCTGCGTGCAACATGTCATTTGCTGTCGAATGGTCACTATGCCTGTATTATTAACACCCAGCTAATAAGAGATGAGTGAATTTCAACTTCTAATCCAGGGGTGGGCAAACTTTTTGACTCGAGGGCAACAAAGGGTTTTAAAATTTGATGGAAGGGCCGGACCAGGAGCAAATAGATGGATTGTTTTGCTAATCCACCTCATAAGAGAAAAAAAATAACATGGGATATGTAGAAAATGTTCTTTAATTTTAATTGAAATTCATTACAAACCATTACAACTAATGATTTCAAGTCCCACGATATTTACTATTTATTGAAATTACTTAAGGCACTGAAAATTAAATGAATAAAATACAGCTTCTTCTTTTCTTAAAAAAAAAATTAAATAAATAAACTGACAGGTACTATTTTAAAGCAGTGAAAGTTCTGTTATCCTTCAGGATGTTCTCATCATCACGCTCCTCCTGACTGTCTTTATTTCAAAAACAGTAGGAGATCTACTTGTCCTGTGCGTCCCCGGTGCCAAAAGTCGACTTTCAGTTTGGTGGGCCGCATTAAAAAGATCAACGGGCCGCATATGGCCCCCGGGCCTTAGTTTGCCCATCCCTGTTCTAATCTATACTAATACTCACACAGCACCAACCGCCACTAAAGAGGATAAACCTGAAACTAAACCTGGACTAGACCTGCACTAGAACGGGACCAAGCCAAGTCTATATCACAATTAAACTGAGGTTGAGCCAGTACCTGATTCTTCCAGTACTTCCAGTGGTGCTGTACTACTGCAGGCCGGTGTTATAGGTGCCTGGTGTGTCTAATTTGAGCGTACATGTATTGACCGCAGAGGAAGTGTACATTGATTTGTGCGAGCGCTGCTGGTGTTTGACCCACTGCATCACCAAGACCCCGAGGCTTTCATTTCTCTCTGCTCTAACGGCCACCCCGGACCCATGTTTCACCAGGAGACTGTATAAAGAGCTGGACTAAGGGGCTATGACATCACCCACAGAGCTGCTCCAGTCAAATGAAGCTCACTGAGGCTCGCAGGTATTGGAGCCGAGTGCCAGATTAGGAATAGAAATGTATTTATGGACAAAACAGTGAAATAAAAACAGCAGAATCACGTAGAGCAGATTAATATGCTCATTTTCAGACCGAACTGATGAGGCTCACTGCGGGGTGGCCATTTTTCAATCTAAAGTCAATAGGAAGAGGAGAGGTGGTTAGCAGGTTAGCTATGTCCATTTATATATACAGTTAATGGCCTTACCATCTGAACCAATGCATTTTATATATTATTAATATGCTAATAAAATGACACGCTTAATGACATATTTAGTTTGAATCTCTTAAGCTTCAAATATAATAATGATTTTGATAAAGAATTGTGTTGAATTCTGTTCAACTGAATCAATGTGTTTCCTGGGTGTTTATATTTGTGTAATTGTGTTTTCTCAAACTACAAAAAAAGTAATAAAAATAGACCCTCAGCTTTTTTCAGCAGGTTTCAAGCAATCATAAAAAAATACTTTTATTTTTACTTTACTCAACCTGTTCAAAAATGTAGTGGAGTTGACAGTGCACTTGATACTTGTTCACAAAACAAAAAACTACTGCATATACATAACTAAAATGTATACTTATAGTACATTGAAACATACATTGTAAATCTAATCACAATTGCAGTAGATATGTTCCCCTAATTGTTCACGCCGACTTTGGATGTTGTATCAGTGGGTAATAAAGAGATAAACGTTGCAGTTAGCACTTAGCACATGCATTATTTAAGAATGGGGTGGCCTGTGTTAATTGTGTGGTACAGTGCTGCTCTTTCACAGTCGCCGCGGGGGAGGTGTGACTGAGGAGATTATTTTGGTTCCATTCTTTTGTTTTGCTCCACAGCTCAGTCCTTCTCTCTGTGGGATAATTGACCCTTATTGGTTCAAATCAAGCACAGGCTCTTACAAGCACAGTGGTTTCTCTTTGTCAGATAAGGCCTGTTGTTGTGATATGACACTTCAATATAGTCCTTGTTTTTTCTTAACTTTGTTTTATCTTGGCAGATGTTATTTGCCTAGAAATATGGCATTACATTTCATAGAGACAAGCAAGTAGCAAAGTAGCGCTACCAAACCAAGTAGTTTGGCACCAGCTGTTTATGCCTGAGACTGTCTAAAGAAGTTGAAGGACTGTGACGTCACCTATAGCATTCAGCTCCAGTCAAATGGAGCTCACTGAGGCTAGCAGTTAGTTCATTTCATGAACTAAGCAGGTGAGAGGCCATCCAATGAAAACTCTGACATTGTGGATCTTTAAACTGAACAAACTGAAGTGAATATAGTTTTAGTATTCTTTACATCCTATGCAGTTGTCCAAAAAAAAAAAAATCTACTAAGATGCAGGTATAGGTTTCTGCAGTAGATAAAAGGGATGTACAGAAGTGAGTTGAGGTGAAAGCAGACCAGGGGTCTCAGTTATAAAGCTCGCTTTAACAAATGAGTTGTTATTGTCACTTTTAGTTTTGTATTTATTTGTAAAACCTTGTTTAAGCCTTTGATGTGACTGTGCTGAGTGTCCTCCCCCCTCTATCCCGCATGTCTCGGTCAAACCCATTGATTATGGGCTCATATTTAGGGAAATCTCATTCATGAGTCACTTTTCTCCTTTTCTGGTGAAGTGGAGGTGTGGAGAGGGCGTGACGTGGCTTCACGTGTAGCTACATTGTGGGATCTATAAAACACAGACTACGTCGTGCCTGCACGGAGAGTTTGCTAAATATGGAGCACACACTAGTTTAGGACGACTCCTACGCAGTTCTTTATAAATGAGCTCCCAGGTCAATTTTGTGAGAAAACGAAAGAGACAGATTTCTAGGGATGGACAGAGTGCAGTGAAAGTTTATCTCAAAGTTTTTTAAAAAAGTTTCTGAGGTCAATTACAGTTATATTGGTTGGTTGTGATTGCGCGCACCAGCTTGATAGCAGTTGTCATGGCTGCAGTCTACATTACCACTTGTGCCAGACATAGTGTAGCCACAATACAGGTTATTTTAGTTCAGTAGCAAAAGTGACCTGCAGAATTACAGCAATACTGCACAACCCCAGACGACTCTTCTGTGATTTCAGTAGAAAGTGTGTTTAGACCCACTGAGTCTGAGTCCAGGGCAGGTCAGTGAGGACAGCAGTTTATCAGTGACACTCAGGATTAATGTCAGCAGCACAGACAGACCCACAGAGAGACTGGCTGCTCCAATGGTTTTTACTTTAGTTAGTTTTATGTAGAGGTGCTGTATCTGATTTTCACTGTCTTAAAACACGAAAAAACAGAACTACTTGCAGTTCATTTTAAGTACCTTGCACTCGTCCATAGTTATTCATAACTTTCTTTATGCAATTTCTAAGTGCTTCTCACAACCTAACAACAACTAGCATGCTAACATTAAGCATTACAAAGCTTTATAATTAGATTAGACCCATCACAATAACACATTTTGAAGTGTGATATATTGTCGATGTAAATAGACGATATAATAGTCTTGAAACTCATTTATACTGACACAATAACCCAAAAGTAGGATTATTCCCCCCAAATGTTTCTAAATTAGTAAAATGTATGTATGCAATAAATAAATAAATAAATAAATAATTGAACCCTTTAGTTGTCAGTTCCTATCCATAATGAGGCATAGAAGTTACTAATTCAACCTTTAACAGTTGAAATATTATAGTATTGCAAACGTTTTAACTATTGACCTTCATCTGTTACGTATTGACCCATAAGAACCATAAGTCGATACAGTATTTATCATGACAGCTCTAAATATTATGACCTCAAGAACTGTTTATTTAATAGATCTACACTGGGGGGCTGTAGTTGCACAAAATTGCGGCACAATATTAGAATTCCAATCGTTGCCGTTTAACACAAAATTTAATCAGATTTCTTCCTCCACAATCTGAACTCTGCTCCAAACCAAATGCTTTTCCTGACAGAGCATTGGCTGTGGACCTTTTGATTAAAAAGAGCCAAGATGATTCTTAGTAATGACTTGACTTTATCTTGATTAAAATGTGTTAATTGCGCTGGCCTATTACCTCAGACAGTCTGGTGTAGTTGCCCGTTATTGCCTGTGGTTTAATATGTTGTATTGAGTGGACTTCATGGACTATTTCCTCTTAGTGCTTTTGTATACGGCTCATTTCTGCACTGGATCATTTCAGAGACAGCAGGTTACGCTGCCGTGACCCTGGTATCTCTTTAAAGTCTTCAGAGTCTTTCCTTTCATACTGTTCTCTCCCTTTGTTCCATTAGAAGTACCACATATCTCAGGTCAATGTACCTTATTTTAGTCACAATAAGAATAAAAAACAGTATTGATTTCTGACGAATTGATGCAGTTTGACAGTAGAAAGTTATTTTAAATGTCATTCACCTCTGCCAACTGATAAAATGAACAGAAAATGCAAATAATAATTGAAAATCTACATCTTCTCATGGCCTCAAACTGCCCTGGAGAGGAATTGCATCTCATCTATTTTTCAGGCGAATATTACAATTAGATTTTCAATTAGATTTATGACCAGGATTCAGTTCGCAGTGCCCATTTTAAACTCTTTCAGGGTCACTGGTATTTGCGAGAAGACTGAAATAGACAGCAGGATTGCTAAACAAATACAACCAGGCTTAACTAGGGTTAGCACCTATTATCATAATGATCCACTCTGTTACCTAAGTAATTGCTCGGCAGTTCGATATCTGACAGTTCAAACCAGTTGTGATTCAATTGTGAGCTTCCCTTCCCCAGATCCTTGTGCGCACTTTTGTATCCGTGATAAAGTTAGTATTTAAAGGTCCTGTATTGTGCAGAATTGACTCTTGTGAGCATTTAGCCATGTTGTATATATACTGTATTTTTCGGGCTATAAAGTGCACCGGATTATAAGGCGCAGTATCAAATAATATGTCAGTTGTGTCATTGTCCACACATAAGGCGCAATAAGAGAAACAAAACGCGTGTCGGATAAAGCGAACTTTATTCAGGTCATTTACAATAACTCACAGTTGTAGCTAACACAAAAATACAAGTTTAACACAAGTTTAATACAAGGTTGGTGATTTGGGCATCAAACATGCCCGGATCCTCTCAACATTGTTCAGTTTTAACAGAAAAATACAAAACCTGAAATCTGCATGGTGCATGTCTCTTAACAGGTGCATTTTGGGTCCTTGTACAGCACACGGCAGAACTACCGGTATGTTGCACAGTCGCCCTATATGTCGCCAACATATTACTCCTCCTGACTCGCCCACTAATACGTTATTAGACTAATGTGGACAACATCAAATTGGTTGGAGGTTAAACACAACCAAAGGTCATACATAAGGCCACTGGATTATAAGGAGCACTGTTGATTTTTGAGAAAATGTAATGATTTTAGATGCCCCTTATAGTCCCAAAAATACGGTAATACCTGGAATTGTTTTTTGTTTCATTCCCACTTTTGTTGATTTTAGAGATTGGCAATTCCAGGGCTGAAATTATCCAGATTATTCTAGTGAAGGTGTATGGAGTTTAAAAACACAGTGGAGCACTTCCTGTATGGTGGAACAGACTTGATCTAAATGTGCAGGAGTGTGTGCCCAAAATGAGTGAATGAAACAAAACACAACTGTACGTTCGGGACGAGGAAACACCATTAGAACATGATCAGAAAATAGTGTAATCTGGGCCCTTTCAGGACACTCTAGCATCTCTGTTCTAACGCCGCCTTTGTTCCTCTCCTGTACCACGACTCTCTTCCCTTCGCATGTTTGTGATCTGCTTGCATCAGCCCCGGCCGACCGAAAATGCGCAGATGATAAAGCGTTCAGAGGCCCCGCAGGCTCCGGAGCTGTGGGCACCGAGGAGGAGACTGTCGTTATATCATTTTGCCGCGCCACTTTTCTCCGCTCTTTGTCGAAACACGCAGTTTTCGTGTTTTCTTTTTTTGAGGGAGCGCATCAATCCTGAGAGGCCAGTGTTGATGGAAGAACAAAATGTCTATTGTGTAGGTGAAGACAGCTGCTTTGATCATATAAAACATCGGGAGAGCGGCGAGGCACCCATCATGCGGCTAAGACAAGACAGTAGGAAGTAGATGAAATGTGCAAACAGGTACACAACAAACACTGCGTCACACTAAAGGCAACGGGTAAAGCACAGAAAAAAGACTGAACTAGATAGAATCAGAATAGAAAATGATATAAAACTGATACCAGAACTAATATAGAAACTACTGAATAACTTTGAGCTGCATCAATAAGTTTAAGATGGTGCTTGGCTGCATGAGGAAATACTATGATTAATGTTGAAAATCACATTCAAACATCCAAATTTGTTATTATCACTGTGGTATCTGGATCAAGATTGAATATTGATTCTATTTTTAGTTTGAAATGTTTGTACACTAACCTAAATTAACCTACTATATCAAATAAATGATCAGTTTAAAAAGTTGTAAAGTTTCCCAGTGCGAATCGTGATAAATCAGGCAAAATTCTCAGCTACAACATACCGTATTTTTCGGAGTATAAAGTGCACTGGATTATAAGGCGCAGTATCAAATAATATGTCAGTTGTGTCATTGTCCACACATAAGGAGCATCGGATTATAAGGCGCAATAAGAGAAACAAAACGCGTGTCGGATAAATCGAACTTTATTCAGGTCATTTACAATAACTCTCAGTTGTAGCTAACACAAAAACACAAGTTTAACAGTTGGTGATTTGGGCATCAAACATGCCCGGATCCCTCTCAACATTGTTCAGTTTTAACACTAAAATACAAAACCTGATACAAAACATGGTAAACGTGGCATTTTGGGTCCTTGTACATACATAGAAGGTCATACATAAGACGCACTGTTGATTTTGGAGAAAATGTCATGATTTTAGATGCACCTTTAGTCCAAAATATACGGTAATTCAATCAGTTACCGTTTGTAATTCTCTCAGATGTTTTAAACACTTCTAATGCTTTGAACCGCCTTTGATGACTGTTCTAGAGAGACCTTTTCTCTATTTGCAGTGTCTCATTCTCTTGTACACATTTAAATCGGCTTATAGTTATGATGACAGGAAAACCCACGACGATCTCTCCGGCAAACACAGCGCACTTTCTCTCTCTCTTCTCCTAACTCCTTTCTTTTCTTCTTCTTTATCTCTTTCTTTTTTCCTCCTTTTCTTTCCCTCTCTCTCCATCCTGCACTCTTTCTCACACACAATGCACCGGTCGGACTCAGGTATCCCACATTGGCGGCAGTATATACATCGATCGGCGTGGATGTGTCTTCTCCCCTCTCTCTTTTTTTCTCTCTCTCGGCGTCTATCTGTTCACATGTCAGCGTGGCGACCGCCGTTCGGTGTCTTATTACCTTGCGCTCCCCTCAGCACCCGTGGCTATGTGCGACTGAACGCGCTGTTAAAAAGACAAGAGGTGGACGGGCGCTTGTAAAGAGGTGCTCCAAACCTGTGAGGACCGCACTCGAAGGTAGTATTAGCCTGAGAAGCGCAAGGTCAACCAGTGTGTTAACGTTTTGGAGTTTTCGTTTTATCAAATGGACTTTTGACTTAACCCACGGTGAACTAAAATTGTTAAGAAATTGAGTTTATGGAGGTTCTGCACATAGTAAAAACACTCAAAAATAACAGAGAAGATGTGAGAAGTGGAAACCCAATTTAAAACCATAACCTTAACAACCTGAAACAAGTTACACCATTTTATCTGTGTTTATTTTAATCTTATCACAGGTCTTCTTTTTATTTCGCCCTGCTTTTTATCTGTATTTCTTTGGCTTCTTATATAGCGCCTGCACTATTTAAGGATTTCAGGTTCCGCTATAGGCGCGGTTTTTGAGGAAGTGCCCCATTTGAAATATATAATGACAGATTTTTTATTGGTATTTGCCACGGTAACAGTTAATGATTGTGGCTGATGCAAAAAAATCTTCATCGCACCTGCTCACTGTAAGGCAAAATGTTTTTCATGGTATTAAAAAGCAACAAAACTTATAGATAATGATAGAGGGAGTATCCATATGTAGGTTTTTTTCTTCTGTCTTTTCATTTTGGATATAATCTCTACTCACTATGATCTGTAAATCAAAGAAAAGGTGAATTCATTGGATGAAGATACATATATCATAGTGTGAAACATGTCCAGGCAAAGCAAACATCTCCATGGCAACAAGCAAGTGTCTAAACCTCCACCAGAAGTTACATAGTGCAACTTTAAACGGCCTATATTACACTATTTTTTTAAAGTCTATGTTATAATCTTGTTTCCTCATCAGAAATCAAAAATTATTCTCTCAAAACAGAAAATACTCTGTTCCACCTTGTGATGTCATGTGGTAATACAGGAAATGCTGCACTATGCGTTTAAATGAAAATTTACTACTACAACTACAACTACTACTACAACTACTACTGCTACTGCAACTGCAACTACTACTGCTACTGCTACTGCTACTGCTACTACTACTGCTACTGCTACTGCTACTGCTACTGCTACCACCACTACTACTACTGCTACTGCTACTGCTACTACTACTACTACTACTACTACTACTACTACTACTACTACTACTACTACTACTACTACTGCTACTGCTACTGCAACTACTACTACAACTACTACTACTACTACTACTACTACTACTACTACTGCTACTACTGCTACTACTACTGCTACTGCTACTGCAACTACTACTACAACTACTACTACTACTACTACTACTACTACTACTGCAACTACTACAACTACTGCAACTACTACTACTACTACTACTACTACTACTACTATGTGACATCATAAACTGGAACAGAGCATTTTTGGAGATATAGACAGACTAATAATGCAGGCAAAAAGCTCAGAAGAGTCAATTTTGTGCATTATAGGACCTTTTAAAGCGTATTTACTCTCCTTCCTGTACAAACTTGCTCTCTCCATCCTCCAGCTCCTGTGTGTGACCTGCTTTCCTGCCCCGGCTGCTCTGCCTCTGCCTCCTCTGTGGATGAGCCGATGACTCTTGGCTTTCGGCTCTCTCCTGTTTCTCAACCTGCTGCGTGTGAATCTCTGTTTTTGGCGCTGTTTCCTCACCTCTCCCCCGTCAGCTCCCCGCACTTCCTCCCCTCTCTCCAAAAAAAATCCCACTTTAATGTCACGTCCACTTTCAAAAGGCCTTTTCATAGCAGCCCGCCGCCGCTCGCATGCATGTTTTCGGCGTGCCCCCCTCTTCATTTTTTCCTCTTTTCTTCCCCTTTTTCCTGCCAATTTGGGGAGAGTGGAGTGTTCACGTCGATTACAATTGATTTTTTGCACGCACGACTGCTTGGCTGATTGAAATGGCTTTATTTCATAGAAGAGACTGTCGATTGGAGTATGCCAGAGATGGGCTTCAAATGAGCAACTTGGAAATTAGATTATGGCAATCTTCAGATCCAAATTGTGAGATAGAGGGTGTATATCCCGCTTTGATATGAATAATGTGAGTGGAGTGTTAGAATAAGAGTTAATATCAACTCAATTGGATGTTTGAATTAGAGCTGTGTAATA
>KN501963.1:9498-23238 GCA_000787155.1 Scartelaos histophorus | reverse complement strand
TAAATGACTTAAAGCTCATATCGGATATTTAAAGTTCATCAGCGGTGACAGTATTTTGTGATCCAAATGTGGAAAAAATATATTGGCATAAGTGGCGTAATGAAAAAATGGTTCCACAAATGCATCAACGGAAAGTAAAAGAAAAGCTGTGTGCGTTTTTTGTTATAACTTTAGGTGTAAATTAAATTTGTCTTCTCAAAAAATCCATTTCTTTTTTAGAACTGGCAGAAGCAGCTCTGCTAAATTAAACCAGGAAGAGTGTATGTGCCTCTTGTTATCTGTATCTGTCACTTGTTAGACAATCAAAACCTGCTACCTCAGCCAAGCCTTTTCACATGTTGTTATATATATTTTTAAGTAGAGCAATCATTCTGTCCCCTATTTGCAACCTCCTTATGGTTAGTGGTGCAATTCTGCCTGATTCTCAGCCCACGAGCCACGTCATTCATGCTCCTGCGCAGCCATTTTCCATAAATATACAAAAGCGTGATATAAAACATGATGCTACAACTTTATAAAACTATTCCAGCATCCAATAGTTTCAAAATCAGAATGCAAGCTCAGTGTTTCGTGACAGTGTTGCCAGATTATGAACCTTCAGATAGAGGAAACATGTACATTTTTCCTCATTCTCAGTACATGGACATTGGACATTGGCCGTCCTGGGGTTTAGGTAGTGACCGTTCAGATCAGAAAGATGCAATTTACGTTTAAACCAGCTGGATTTCAGCGTTGAAAATGGCAACCCAAATGAGAGAGTCGCATGAGGCTCAGTTCTGGATAAGTCCTGTTATTGATAAGAGAGACTCCAGCTCTGGCCACTTTCAAATCACACTTGAAACAGCGACTAAAGGAAAACTAGACTTGTGGATATTTTTACCGTTTAACATTATATTTAACGTTATTGCTCTGCTGTTAAATTTGTGGCGTCACTTGCCTTGGGACTGCAGATGAAAATGAGCATTTCTTTGCTATAATCTGGCATATTTACACTGCAATGTTGAAAATGTTGAAAAGAATAAATCAATAAATAAATCTTGTGTTCTGACTGGCTAATCGTCTTGAAACCCAAAACACCAAATCATAATTAAGAATAAATCAGCATTACAACTGTTATTAATAAAAGTTCCATTATTTTATTCAATTTATACCTTGCATTTGAGACGTGTTTATAAAATGATCATCTAAATTTTATTGTCCCTCTGAAGGTGCATTGAGGAACTTTTCGATTTCGAAGATTCGCCAGACGCTTTTGTCCATGGAGATGTTATTGCTTTGTCTGGAATGTTTCACAGTGTGGCATTAAACATTTTGTATCACCACGGAGACCAAACCAGACCAAGGTACAGGTCAGATCTGTGGAGAGGTGAGCTCACAGTCAGAATGCCCGTTTGTCAAGGTATTTCTGAGCTATAAAACAAAATATGGAGGGTGAACATTTGTTTTTAACTCAAAAAGTGTTATTTTAACTATTTGAAAGTTAAATGGGGGTTGATATGGTTGAAGTTAATTCAACTTCCCTTGTGTTAATTCATCCTCCCGCCCAACCACATCAAACTCCCACGAGAGAAAAAGAGTTTGAACCAGTTTTGTACATAATTTCATTATAAATTAACTAAAATAGTGTAAAAATAAAACATCTGTGTGTTGTTTAGCTAAATCAGGATAACCCTACAAAGTGTTATCCGTTTACTCTCAAAATGTCAATATAACTCTTGTTTTTTGGGGTTAAACAGAAACTTTGGTCCAGTGTTACTTAACATTTCCAAAAATTAACTCAAGAACAGATTGGACTCATATAAACCCTGAGAAAATGTTAAAATTGATGGCGTGAGAGTCGATTTTAACACTTTTCACTGTGTAGCTGAATTAATTGTAATATTGTGGCACAATACACAATGCTCTTTTCATAAGATGCATTTCGTACCGTTATCTCTCCAGCTTCCACTTTTAGCTTGGAGCAACACATTATAAAACGGAAATGCTCGGGTCAACTTAACCCATATGAACACGGCAACCTCTGTCATCCGAGCCCGACTCCCACCACGTTTCCGCAGCCCGAGAGGCCGACGGAGCGGAGACAAAACACTATTCATTAAATTTCACCTTTACGTCGCCGCTTCGCTCACATCCGGTGCACTGTGAGCAGCTGCTACGCCAAATGAACAATCTGAGACATCATATTCTTCCAGATCGGTCTTTTTTTCCCATCGAGAATGTCAGCTTGGTAATTTGGGTGCATACATCAGGTGATCCCGCCCGTGTACGTGTCCATCATTCGGGGTTGTATCTTCGCGTATGCAGACGTCCGTTCCGTCTTCACCCTTTTGTTCGGCTTTCAAAGGGGTAGATGATTACGATGTCCCGAAAAGATATTTTTAGAAGCCATTTTCATTTTGCGGGATGGGAAAAAAAAAAAGATAGTTTGAGAGAGGATAAAAGGAACTAGTGTGATGGCAGAATAATGTACTAAAAGTGCGGGAGTGCTTTTAGAATATAAGGGTAATACGACTGCAAATAGCGACAAGGTAAGCAGCCGTCGCGGTGTAGCGCAGCAGGACAGGGAAGGGTTTGATGAGGGAGGGCATCTGGCTTAAAAGCAATGTAGACTGATATTGAGTATTATGTAGGGGTATGGTTTGATTTTTTTGGTATTGTTTTGTATTTGAGCAAAATTTGTCTATAAGTTGCTCATGAGGTAAAAAATTGTCTATTGTGCGTCGTCTTCTCATTGTAAACCATCTTATCAGGAAGTGTGCCTTAACATGCTAGTTGTGGTCACCCATACTCACCTTGTCTAGATGCTAAAGCCGCTAATCATCAAACAAGACCCATATTTGGAAATCTGGGAGCGTTATCAAAGAGCCAATCAGGAACGAGATTGCTGAAGGTAACCTGGCGCTTAGCAACTAGCTGTGTTGCTAACGCTAACAGGATGGACCTCTGGAAAAGGTGACACCTGAATTGCCCTGTTTACATGAGAGCTTTAAATCCAATTAAAAAGATTAAAAATAATTTAATTTGGAATAAAAGTTAAAACACTTCCCTAATGATTATTCACAATTAAACTTTATTCTGATTTAAGTGGGTGGTTTATTCCGATGTCAAAGCCGATTTAAACCTAAATTCAGAATTATTATTTCTCTCGAAACTCGAAGGAGAATCATTTAAATCTGCTCTATTTAATTCGGAATAATTTGGAGTTAAAAACCTAATGCAGACGTGGCCATTGGTTGGTTATTCATGTTAAATTCTTGAACAAAATTACCAAAAAAAAAACAGGATCAGATAGAGTTGGTTAAAATAAACGTGACAGTAGCTCAGTTAGTAGCGTTTATCCACTGATCTGAAGGTTGCGGGTTCAAATCTCGCTGTAGACGCAAAAAAACATCACTGGTTAAACGATCAGATCCACTGACTCGCAGGTTGGCTTTGCGATTCTTGCTCTCACAGGTGAATGCTGTCGCTGTCGTTATGTTCTCGAGCAAGACACTTAACCCACCTCGCCCCCAGTGTCTGTGTGCACTGCTGTATAAATGTGTGTGTGAATGAGTGAGCGGTTCCTTGATGTAAACCTCTTTGAGTGCTGTAAAAAATCAGCTGCAGAGGCACAGAGAAAGAAAATAGAGGGAAAAAAAACAGCTGCAGAGGCACAGAGATGTTTCTAGATTTTTGTTGTATCTTGCAAAAAGAAAGAAAATAGAGGGAAAAAAAACAGCTGCAGAGGCACAGAGATGTTTCTACTGTACGTTTAATGATATACAGTACAGGCAAAAACCATCCGAGAGTCTGTAAGCGTCTAGCAGAGAGTTTCTGAGGGTCTAACCAGAGCTTTTGTATCGTCCAATTATAAATGTTATTTTTAGCTGATAGTTTTACCATGGGAAGCTTCTGCAGTTTGTATTATAAAACAGAGCAGCATTTGTCATTCAAGGCTAAAGAATAGAACACTTCAAACTTTAACTATAGCAAGAATTAAGTATGAAATGAATATGATGAGGTTATTGTTCACAGGGCTTAACATTAGGGTCAATGTTGTATGAGGATTTTCAACAGGCAAATTTTAAAATGAAGTGGCTATTGAATTTTTTCGAATGTTTACAATGTCAGATGCATAAATCTATGTTTGACATTTATATGAAGTGTTTTTAGTGTTTTTATGTATATGAATTGGCTACAGCCTTAAAAAAAATGTCATGTGCGTCAGAGAATAACCTTTAAATAGTTTTATTTTCTAAAACATGGTCGGGAACTAATCTAAGTTCTGAGTCATATGAACATGAGATTGAGATTTGAAAAAAAAAACAATATTTATTTGAATATTATGGTTGAAATGTTTATTCAAGAAAGTTGAAATTTCATGTGGGACTAAAAACACTTCAGAAAATATGATAAAAAGGAAAGAAAATAAATGGAATTAGATTTAGAATCATTTTAAAGAAGTTTAAAAATCATGAGTTAAGGGGCGGACGGTCGCACCACATGAACATTTGGACACTTTAAGTACAAAAAACATGCAGAATAACACAGGATTTATGAAAAAAATTTATTTGTTTTCATGGAGGTCGGAGGTTCTACAGGTATGTGGGGAATTATGATGAAATTTAAACCTTTTTAACTGAAAAAATTGCAACTGGACACACCATGTCTTTGACCCACTGACCGTTTTTCATAGAGATGTTTTTGGCCAATAAATCGCCTTATTATACAAATTTATACAACAGGCTGAACTGATAGCTTGAAATCCACCAAAATGTGACCAGTATCGTATCAGAGCGTCTCTAAATACAATTTGAACCACTTTTCGCCAATGTTCACTTGCTATTTGGAGCGTAACAGCATCTATTTATATACCGTTTATGGACATTGATCAAAAACTAACGTTAACAGATTTCTTGCGACAAATGTGTGGGTTTGGGGGCGCTTATCCCAGCCTCATGTCGGGTTGTATGTGGAAGACCTTATGAAATATAGAGTCGCTGTAACAGAAGCAGCCCCATATTTCAGGTTGTGGCGCTTGTTTGTGCCTGACACATTATTATTCCTCATATACATGGAAATACTGTATAAAAATATGAAACTCCGCTCATTTGCATCCTGAAGTTTTGCAATGTACCATATGGTAAGACTTTGCTGTAACGCATTAATACAGACTGACGAAGCTATTAAAAGTTTTGTGAAATTGCAGCTTATTAGTTAGAACCTGATTTTTTTCCCCTGTCTTAAAAACGTGAAAAACAGAGCCGCTTCGTTTCAAATGGTTTCTCCAAAGTTATTCCTCACTTACCTTATGCGTTTCAAGCATCCCAATTAGTCACCGCGAGTAGTTTATGAGCGCTTTTCACAACTTTCTGAGGCTACAGAGTTTTGTCGTCTCAGTAATGCTTCCCCAACTATCATGCTAACACCGCACTTCCTGGTTATCGGGCTTAATAAGCGGAACATAGCACTATTTTCTGATCTTCGTTATGTTTTCTCATCACAAACAGAGCCGGAGTTGTGTTTTGTTTCATTCGCACATGTTTAACGCACAAACCCTGTAGATTTAGAGATCTAGGCTGCGCTGTTCCACCTTGTGATGTCATGAAGTGGTGTGTTTTTTTAGGGAAGCATTGTGATTTGAAACTCCTTATGGATCTGTAATAAAAGCTGGATAAGGCAATAAGCAACTAGTGGGCGCTCCAGGTACTGCAGATCCCAGAGGTTTGGAAAAAATTCTCCCATAGAGCACAATGCATTTTTGGGAGATTGGAACTGCTCGTGTTTGGCTGACATCGCATTAAAAACTTTCACAAAGGTCAAATTTTTGGGTGTTCTTTTCTATTTTCACCACATAAACTTCTTAAAACTTTTAAGTCTTTAAGCGTGTAAAAGCTAGCTTTGTAAGACGTAGCCGTGTCCGCTCTAGCAGCTATCGCACTGGTCAAAACGCTCAAATGTGTAACAAAAATAATTTCCTCTTCTGCATTGCTTCTTCAATACGGTGCAGAACAGAACATTATTTTTGGGCCCATGCACCAATGAGCACAGATGATTGAAAACAATACGACCCCATCTTGGGTTCACCTTCCAGATTTTATTATTGCTTTATGATAAACCTTCACTAGACTAAGTAGGAAGGTACATGACATCACAAGTTGGAAAAGAGCATTTTGAGCTTCTGTGATACAGACAGACTAATAATAAAGCATTACTCAAACGTGTGCAAATGAAACAAAACAACTCAGTTTTTGATAAAGGTAGGCATAGATCAAATTTTTAATCTAGATTAATTTCATTGTCATTTTAGATTCATCTAGATTAACGCTGATGGGTCGGCAGCATAGACTGTATAAAAAAATGGACAAAGCGAGTGTGACGTCACCACAGTGTTCAGCGCCGCTCAGATGAAGCTCGTGATGCTTCACAGTTACAGGAGTGAATCTGCAGCCAGGATCTGTGTTATGAATAGGATTTTTTTGACAGACAAAATAGCGGAAAAAAAGTTGAGGATCATGTGTCGCGGGTTAATAAGAACATTTTAAGACCAAGATGAAGAGGATCAGTGCAGCAGGTCCAGAGAGACGAGCAGCATTAGTTCTCTTGTCTGATAGAGCTGCTCCTGGTTTCACTCAAACAAAGTAGTTTGAGGCGACTCTTCCTCGGCGTTTCAGTGCTTGACCCGCATCAGTGTTCGTTAAGTGATGCTTTGTGTTTAGGTTCTACGTAACACTGTTAGATCTCCTACAGTAAAGTAACTCCACATTGCATAAAGTGCAAACAACCTTAGACTTGTCGATGTCTCCATTGGGAAACTTTTTAAAAATGAATTTTCCCTGAAGCAAACCCGGGGCTTCGTAGCTGCTCCATGTTGGCGTGTGGCGTTCGTTGTGTATTTCACAAGCCACAGGTTCGAAAACTCATCGCCCCCTACAGTGCAGTTCGGCGTGGTACATTCACGCTAAAGGTGAAGGTCATCATAGTTCACTATATATAGTTCCAGCTCCCCCCCAACTTTAAGAATAGATTAATGGCGATATTTTTTATGTCGTCTGATAAGAGTCCCACATTATCACAGCACATTAACGCCGACAACGGCCCACAATCCAGATCCTTTACATTGTTGATCCCTTTGGTGACCGTGTTATTTTTAATCTTTCTGAAACTCGTGTATAACAGCTACAGTATATGTGGACCTCAGTCTATGGATAAAATGGCTTTCTCTTCTCCCCTGTGCAAGGTCAGTGGGCTGAAATAGTAACATCACACGTTGGAGACATTAAAACAAAAGTGCTGCGTCAGGATAAAGTCTATTGAGTCTTTCGGGGGGGAAACGGCATTGAAATTTATAAGCGTGAAAATGAGCTGCGGGCAGGTACAGCAGGCGAATGCAGGGAGGGCGCTATGAGACGGGCAGCGCGCCAACTGTAATGCCGTATATACACACAACAGAACAAGTATATCACAGCAGCAAGCTAAAGTGACATTTTGAAGGTCTTATATTACACAAAATCGACTCTTGTGCGATTTAAACCATGTTATAATGTTGTTGCCTCCTCTAAAACAGACCTGGAGTTGTGTTTTGTTGCCTTCACACGTTTTTGAGCTTTATTAGTTTGTCTACAACTCCAAAAATCACAAAATGCTCTGTTCCACCTTGTGATGTCATGTTGTAGTGGGTTTCAAATCAACGTTTCAGCTCCTTTTAGCTTTAGTTCAGAAAAGATTGGCAGGTGCTTTGCTGAAATCATCCAAATTTTTCTAGGAAAGGTGTGTGGAGTTTAAAAAAAAACAGTGGAGCACTTCCTGTATTACGACATGACATCACAAGGTGGAACAGAGTGTTTTAAATTCAACATCGGTAAATGAAATGAAATGATGAGGAAACATAACAAAGATCAGAAAATAGGAAAATACCGGCCCTTTAAAAAACCCAGAATGTAATTTTTTTTTTTTGCCCAAAAATAAACTAAAATAAAAGCCTGTTTTTTAGTTTTTGTTTTGTTTTGTTGCACTGAAACGTGTATAAAAAATGTTTGAGCGGACTTGCATCTCCACAAACTCTTTTATTTGTTCTGGAGAGGGTCTCTTCCAGTTCATTTCAATGGAAATATTGTTCCTTTGGCTAAAGTCATCCACAATGTGATATCAAACTCCAGTCTCCAGGGAGTATAGTCCTAAATATAATTTCATCTTTCTATTTCCACAGAGTCATGCAGTTGACTTTCCACCTCCAGAAACTATCACTTTAATTAGGCCTACATTGTAAAACTGGTACATGCCCTTTAAGCGTTTTTAATCAGTTTTGAGGTTGAATGAACAACATGTAAAGTCCTACATTACGCAAAATTAACTCTTGTGACCTTTAAGCCATGTTATAATGCAGTTTCCTCACCAAAAACATACCCAGAGTTGTGTTTTGTTTCATTCACACGTTTGGGTAGCCCTCTTTTACCTTTTGCTCAGTAAAGATTGGCATTTCCAGGGCCGCAGCCGCACTGCATTTGGCTGATCTACATGTAAAAATGCCATAGATCAGAAACCAATACAAATGCTAAGGAGAAACTGTCATTCTTTCACTTTCCATTTAGCCCTGCCACTAGCCAAGGATGTTTGTCATTAAGCGCTAGTGCTATTCCTCCAAATCATCACTTTACATGTTCTCACATCGCTATTTATGTCCACAGTAGAGCGACGAAACAAGTTCCGACAAATATTTAGAACTTCTGTTGGTGCTCGGGTCGGACTCGGACACATCAGAGCGTTTCCTGTTTCTTGTTTATAGTAAAACGACTTATTTTATAGTGTTCAAAGTCAAAACTGTGATATTATGTGTGAAATGTTGGAGATAAAAGTTCACAGGAAGTAGAGTCACGTTATTTTAGTTTCTGCTGTTAATTTGCTGTTTCAAATCGAAGTGCGCACTCTGTGAATAAACGAACACACGTAAACTGCTTTGCCTTTTTACTTCTAAATAATGTCTCAAACTGGATTAATAGTGAAGTTTTGTGGACCTGATGTTATTATTTCTATGGATAATGTGGATGAATTGCTGCAGTTTAACTTTAAAAATTTACAAGAGTTGAGGAACAAAGTTTTTTACTATATCCCGAGTTTGTGTCTCTGTGTCCTTTAGAGGAAACATAAGAAATATCCTACATGTGTCATTAGTAGACGTATGAAAATAGTGTGATTTTAATTGTGTTGGATTCGGAGACAAATACCTTAATGCCTTTCAGGCTCGGACTGAACGTTTTGTTGGACCCGGAAGTCGCGTGTGACATCAGACTTCTAAGCCAAATAGTGAAATTGCATGGACTTCCTGTCTTATCACATGGTGTCATGAGGTGATTTTTTTTCTTTTTGAGAGCAGACCTCAGCATAAATATGCAGGACATGTGTTTAAAATGTGTGAAACAAAATACAACTCCAGGTCTGTTTGTGATGGGAAATATATTGACAGTCAACGGAAACTTTTAGGTAGGAATGTATGAGTATTTCTATTTGTTGATGTCTTAGTGTTTGGGTCGTTCAGAAAATGTTGAGTTGTCATGTTGTCACGGTTCTTTGCACACGGGATGGGTTCTTTTCAAATATGGCCCAAACTCCCATGGTGCAATACTTAATGCTGCACCAACAATTTGAGGATTGGTTTTGGAGCCTTTATAAAGGTCCAAAAATGGCCCCATTATTAGTCCAGTGAAAGTGGTCGTGCCACGTCTGTCACGTGAACAGCGTCTCCGGGCGTTGGCTCTGCTGGAAGAGCTTGAGCTACAGTGAGATCTCCGGGCGTATGGGCTGTTCCCAACCCACAATCACAAACCTGTATGTGCCGAAGGATGGAGCCTGCATCAGTGTGAATGGAGCTCAGACCCACTACTGACTGTTGGGACCAAGTGTTTGTTAGACGCCATTTTCTTTGGTTAAGTTTACCCTGTTTAACTTATTCGTTACACTTTAAATTTTGGTTTATGCATGTCAGCAACCTCAAGAAATGACTCATATGAAACAACATTTTGGGGCTATAAAATAAAACCTATATTAAAAAGTATGGTCTCAAAGTTTTTATTGACTGTCTGTGTACATTATAACACAGACCAGAAAATAGCGTAACATAGCTCCCTTTAAAACTATAATCTATGTATAGTTGCTTTTTAATATATAAACAGCCCAAAAAGCATATGTCTTCACTATATTGATATTCCAGTCATTTGCCAAACCACTCAGGCTCTGGAGTAGGCTCTAGGAGAAGAATGCCCACGCAAAACACTTGAAGTCCGGTCTGAGCGCTTCAATGGGAGCAGAGCTTTGTGGAGGAACACTGCAGGGCTATAGGCACAGACAGCTATACAGCCCCCGGCCGTGCATCCACCGTGTACAATAAGAAACGGATGTGGGCACATTCAAGGACGTAGTGTTATTCACAACTCCTTTTATGTCACAGTAACATATGGTCAACAGCCAATTGTGGGTCCTATACATACAAAACGTGGAATACAAATAAATAAGGGATTTGCTGCAGAAAATATAAGACATGGCAAGTGATACTTTCCAGTTGGTTTTCTGTGAAATATTGTAAATTTAAACATAGGCTAATTAGCTGAGTTGGAATGTGTTATGCAAAATTGGCTTTCATGAGCTTTAAGGCATGTTAGAATTCTATTACCACCTCAAAAACAGACCCAGAGTTGTGTTTTGTTTCATTCACACATGTTTGAGTAACACTTTACTATTTGTCTGTCATCTCCGAAACTCAGAAGGCTCTGATTCACCTTGTGATATCATGAAGCGGTAGTTTTCCTTGTAGTTAGTTCAGTAGAGATTCGATCGAAATGATTCTAGTGAAGGTTTATGAAGTTTAAAAATATGCAGCTCAAATCTACGCAGTGTCAAACGTGTGTGAATGAAACTAAATACAACTCCAGGCATGTTTTGGATCAGGAAACAACACTATAACATCCATCCATCCATTTCCTTCTGCTTATCTGGGGCTGGGTCATGGGGGCAGCAGTCTAGCTCTGAAAAAAGCTTTAAACTGTGCCATATTCTAGAAAATGCCTTTAATTCTTTTAAATTCAAGATAAAATGCATTTCATTCTGCCAAATTCTAGAAAAATGCATTAAAAGTCTGCCAAACTCTATAAAAAAGACTTAAAACCAGTTCATGATTAGTGTCCATGAACTATGTAGCTAAATTCTAGATTAAATGCTTTAAATTCAGCCAAATTCGATACTAAAAGCATTTCAGTTTGCCAAATTCTTGAAAAACGAAATAAATTCTGCCAAACGCTAGAAAAAAGACTTAAAACCAGTTCATCATTTGTGTCCATGGACTATGATACTAAAATACTTTAAATTCAGCCAAATTCTAGATTAAATGCATTTCATATTGCCAGATTCTAGAAAAATGCTTAATATTCAGCCAAATTCTAAAATAAAACCTTTAAAAAGCTTTAAATTCTGCCAAATTATATAAAAACGCTTTTCATTTTTTTTAAATTCAAGATAAAATGCATTTCAGTTTGCCAAATTCTAGAAAAAGACTTACAACCAGTTAATGATCAGTGTCCTGAGTCTTCCCCGAGGCCTCTCACTACGAGGGAGGCGTCCAAGAGGCATCTGGAGTAAATGTCCTTCCCTCAGCTGCTGTCGGCAGGGATGAGCAGGAAACTCACTTCGACTGCTGCTTGCATAAATTCAGTTTTTGTGCATTCACTGCCAGTTCACTCGTTCTTGGCCTATGTCATCTGAGGTATAATACTCCCTACAGCAGACTGTACTGGACTAAACTGCAATAGAAAACACTATCACTATGTCTTTGGCGTTCATATTTTTTGCTCCTGTTCTCTTTCGCTCTCAGCTTTTTTGTTCTTAATCTGGACAAATTCATCCACAGCGTAACTCAGTTCCAAGTGTATTTGAAAGACCGCACTTAAATTGAGATTTCAGTAAATCAACGTTTTTGAATTTTGAGTCAACACATTTGAAAATAAAAATCCTTCACACTTCCATTTCTTTTGATATAACCCGAAATCAAAAAGGCAGTCGCCACGCTGGGCTCAACAGGTTTGAAGATTGAACCAACTCAAAGTTAGAAAATGAACAGGGAAACGGCCATAAACAGACTGACCAATGCACAGGACACAAGCAAAAATAATAAAATAATAAAAATAATGTTAATGTCATGGAGTTATTGTTTTATCCTTAACTCGATTTTGAGTTCTACTTCCTGTTGTATCGACTGTTTGCACCGCCAACTTGTCTAATATGTGTCTTGTTCATCTGGGTGCACTTATTTCTTGAGTTCTCTGTTGGTTCATTGTCAGTGTCAGTATTACATCTGTTTGGATTTTTGTGTTTGCTTTTTCTTCCTAGTTTGTGACGTGAATAGAACCTTTGTGACTTCCCCTCTCTGTAGACGTCTCAGCCTTTAAAACAACAAAGCAACGAGTTACAACGCACAATTTTAATATGCGCTGCTGTCGGCTTGGGAGACTATTCAGTTCACATCGATTATTAATGGAATATTGGAGGGTTTTAAAGTTTTAATAATATATACTTGTCAATTTATCTGACGTTCTTCTTGCTTGAACAGCCAGTCCCTTCTACATTCTGTTTGAATCCAGAAATCCAACCACAGCCACTAATTTCTGTCACGTCTCTCTCAAATGCAGAAGACATTTCTCGGAAATTCGTCATTCAGAAAAAAATGTAGATCTTCTTTTACTTGAGATAAATCAGTGCTTTGTTTGTTGATTTGGCAGAAATTCACGCTTCTCAGTCTCCTCTTTTTTTTTTTTTTTCTTTTTGGACACAAATGGACCATGTGTTTCTCTGGTTGGTTAATCCGCCTGTCAATCACACCCAGACCCACTAGCGTGTAGCGCGTGTGGTTCTGGTTGGTCAGGTAATAATTGGGGCATTCACTAAAAAGATTTCATTTGTAATCATGAGGGTGGACGCTTTTTCTCTTCTCTCCTGCGCCTTCCTTAACACAACTGACACCATCTTTTTAACAAGACAAGTAGGATCTAGTGAACCTGTGTGCCCTGCCAGAACTTCATGGAGGATACAGAGGACATCTACCTATTCAGAATCATGATTCTAGAACTTCTACAGATTGGATTACACATTGCAATAATTTTTCGGAAAATTTGAATTACTGAGGTAGCTTCCAAAAGTCCCACTTCGCTGCCCAGAATGACTGGAGTGAGGGGTATAGCTGCGAGAACTTGATCTTGTGACACTTGACTGCTAGTGGACATGATGGCTCTAAATTGCAATACTGGATAACAACTTGGAGAAAACTCGAAGCTCTGCATGGATGGGAAGTCCGTGAGACCAATGAGCAGATAGAGCTGGGTTATGGAAATTTAACGCAGCTGCTCGCTCTAAAACCAAAAGAACCCAAGCTTACCTATTGGCCTCCCAAAGCAGCGTCACGACCAAGGCGAGAAGTCAAATTGCCCTGAAAGCACAGGGAAGAGAGCCTGGCCCCTCCCAAACCCTCTCACAGCTTTGCATCCCCAGACATTGTGCGGTGGATACAACCGATCCGCCTGTTTAATCCACCTCCCGATGGCTGCACATCTGAATGGCTGCCTGCCTACATCGGGTTACCGCCACACACCCTACCTCCGGTTACTCATCCTCAGACAATGTTTTTGCTGTTTTGACCAGGCACTGATGTGCAAAGGTGTTTTTGTTTTGTGCACTCCCCCATACACTGCCCCGATAGGAGACAAAAAAAAAAAAAAATCT
>JACN01063540.1:0-12324 GCA_000787155.1 Scartelaos histophorus | reverse complement strand
TATATATAGTACTTTTACTGCCTTCTTACACTAATAGATTCAAGATGTATGTAACTGTTACATCTGTGTAACAGATATTATAGTCAAACCATACAACATTAAGTATTTGGAGTCTTCGATGTATTCAAAGCGTTTACCTGTTTTGCTTCTCAGGCTGAGGGAGATGACTGAAGGCATGCTCCAGCTGCAGATGCTGGTGCCAGCCCTGAGTGCTGATGCCACCCTCACCGCCAACCTCAAGCGTGACGAGGAGATCCAGCTGGAGCTCAAGAGTGACATCAAGATCCTGGAGGCCAAATCCGAGCAGAAGATTGCACTTAAATACGGTAAATGGCTGTAAAGTAAAGGAGTATATCTCTAACTAAAATATGTTCAAATATGGATTAAAGGTCCACTATATTACTTTGAGAAATGGGGATTTTATTTCTTTGCCTGGAAAATTTCACAGTATGCCATTAAATGTTTCTGTCTTGTAATTATTAAATCTCTTGATCAAAAATTCCTTGAAAGACATGAATGCTTATAGTGACAATCATTTCTCCTAATATCTGACCTGTAACTTGGCCTGGTTGCATCACCGGCCTATGTCTGTGGAGACAGCAGAAATTTAATGCTATAAATTTAGGCATAGCAATGACCTCTCTATGAATACAACATGTAGGACTTAAAACACGTATTTACATCTTTTCTTGCAGATGGCAGCAAAGTCGAGGCTGAGTTCAAGTCTGACATGAACGCTGAGACCGCCAACCTGCCTCTGGGAGAGATCCTGGCCACATACGGAGAGCAGATCCTGGAGACTCAGGTTGGACAGACCGACATGAAGGTCCGCCACATCTTCACCAAACTTGCGGAGGTAGGACAAGAACATTAATATATTATACATAAAAATTTAGTTTTTGCCTTGTACTAATCTCATTTGTCACATCCCAGGCTTCCAACAACTACATGGAGAAGTACGGTGCTGATCTCCCATACATCCAGAACTTCAGAGTGCCTGACATGCCTGAGATGACCATGCCTGAGAGACTCTTCCTCAATGCGTAAGACATTACATTCATTTATTGATTTTATTCTCTTCAAGTTCGATTCTGTGTTTTTGGTGCGATATTTCAGACCCATAATTCATTCACAAATAATAACAACGCAGTTTTGACTGTATCTAAAACTAGAAGTGCAGTGCTCTGATCTTTTACACTTAAGAGTCTCAAAGCGAATCATTTTAGTGTGTACAAGAAACAGCTGATGCACAACTTTTAGCTTGTGGTGTGCAGCCATACCCCGTTGCAGTCTTTGCGATTGGAGATTTAAAATCTCATAAGATTTTTCTCCTATCTGTGGTGTATACTTTTTAAAAACTTTAAAAAGACTGGAAAATCATTTATGTAAAAGCTTTTCTGAAATGCTTGAGATTCTATGGATTACTTTAGCAGTTCAGATTTCAGTCTTCTCTCAGATGCAAATGCTGTCAGATGTGCTAATGCTACTTTTCAAATAATAATTACAAAGATCAGCTGCAAAACTAAAGATTAAACTGTAGGGACACAGGTAAATAAGGTAAATGTAAAAACAACATCTAACCCATGAACTGTTTTCTCTCTCGCAGTGAGACTAAGGCTGTTTACTACTTCAACGACGAGCGCTGGTCCGTGTTCATTCCCATGCCATTGGGAGGAAAATCCACCATGGACTTCAACTTCCCTGAGGTCCTGAACACACCTCAGATCTCTATGCCTCAGATCGGACTAGAGATTGTGTCCATGGAGATCCCAGTGCCTGAGCTGTTTGTGCCTGAGGGCTTCACTCTCTACGTCCCTCTTTTCGGTAAAGCTGAGGTTTCCGCCATCTTGAAGAGCAACCTCTATGACATGGATGCTAAAGTGGCTGCCGGCAAAGACATTGTGGAGACACCAAGCTACTCTGCTACTGTGGCTGTGACGGGAACCTCTCCAATTGATGTCCTGTCAGTTAAATTTGAAGGTACTTAACAAAAATATTCTCTATAATTTTGTAGTATCGCTCTGTCCAAACTAATAAAGCATCGACACACTTGAAAAGGCTTAAGCTCATATAATTAAAAGATACATTGATACTATATATGATAGGTAACATTAGAGATTTTAAAAATAATAAATAACATTTTATTTTTTGTTTTAGGATTGAGTATGGTGGTCCCTGCTGATGTTCTGAAGGCCCAAGTTAAGGGATCTCTTGTGCACAAGTTCCTCGAGGCCAATGTCAATATTGTTGAGGAAGCAAGTCTGGCTGACAAACTCACCTATAGATCTAACATCAAGATCGATGCCACCAGCCCCCTGGGAGTCAGTGTGAATGCTGAGCACCTTGGCGTTGCTGGACTGAGCACTGAGAAGCTCACCATTGACAGCAACTTAGATGGTTTGATCAAGGCTGGTGCTGTCTACGCCAAGGCGACCTCATACCAGTCTGCTAGCATTGCTCCTTTCACCCCACAAGCTAAGATCGAATCCTCATTGGAGATTGATTCCACTTTTGTCAAGGCCCAGAACACCTTCACTGCAGAACTTCTCGATGGTGCCCTCTCAGTGCTGTCCAACACTAATGCTTTCGATGGTACAGTTGTGCATATTGCCTCAGCTGACTTCAAAGACCAGAAACTCACTGTGAAATCTGATGCCAACGCTGAAGTTATGGGTCTGAAGATGAAGAACCAAATTGAGGCCTCTGCCGGTGCTGGTGAGGTTGCTATGAGAATGGAGACCAACTCTGACTATGCTGAAAACCGCATATACTCCCTGATGACAGCCTCTCTGAATGCTGAAGGTCTTGCTGTCAACAGTGACGCAACCCTCAAGCTCCTGAACAATGAGGCAATCCACAAGGCCAACATCAAACTGAGTCAGGAAGGTCTAGTTTTGAGTGGCACCAACACCCTCCAGAGCCCACTGTCTGTTGAGAACACCTTTAATGGGGTAGTCGACACTTCCAAGGCTACTCTTTCAATCACCAACAAGGCTGCTCTGTATGACACGAAGGTTGACAATGCTAACTCCCTGACCCTCACCCTTTCCAGCATTGAATTCACCTCAACAGCTGAAGCTCTGGCAAGTGAATATGCCACTTACACTCATGACATTGCCTTCAACATGAAGCCATACACTATTTCTGCAAATGTCAACAACAACTTGAAACTTCTGTCAGCCGACGTCATCAATGAGGCCCAGCTTCAGGCAGAGCTGTACAAAATTGACTTGACTGGAAGCGTGAAGGCCATCTACGGTGAGGAAGAAGTCAAACACATCTATCAGATCAACTACGCTGACATGACTGCCAATGCCAAAGCCAGCACCACAGGCAAGGTGTTCGGTACACACATGAACCAAAACACTGAGCTCGAGGTGATTGGTCTGGCTGCCCGCCTCTCCCATGATGCCCGTTTCAACTCCCAGCCCATGCGTTTTGACTACACCGTCCGCAGCAGCGTTGTTCCCTTCGATTTCAACCTTGATGCCATCTTTAACGCTGATGGTGACCTGACACTCTATGGAAAGCACTCTGCTCAGCTCTATGGCAAGTTCCTTGTCAAAGCTCAGCCTCTTGCCTTCGCCAACACCCAGGAATGGAGAGCTTCAATGACTCAGGCCCTTGACAATGGCATGGCACTTGAGACCACCTTCGACAACAAGTTGGACGCTGCTCTGTCTTTGGAGGAACAGAAAACAAGCTTTAGGCTGAGGTCCAAGATGAACAACCATGCATTCAACCAAGACATGAGCCTGTACAACACAGCTGAGAGGATGGGAGTTGAGATGGCCGGTGCCTTGTTGACAAATCTCCTCAACCAGGAGAATGCAGAGAACCAGGAGTTCAGCGTCTCTGGCTTTGTGAAGTATGACAAAAACACCAACATGCAGGTCATTCAGCTTCCTTTTATCGAGTCCTTCCCCATTATTGTGGAAAATCTGAAGGGTGCCTTCATCTATGTGGCAGAGGCTGTTCTGGACTTCATCAACAACGAGGAGGTGCGCGCTAAACTGGAAGCCCTTCCTCAGCATGTCAGCAACTTCATTGTTCAGCTGAACCTTGAAGAGAAGATTAATGGGCTCAAACAATTCCTTAGCGACCTCACTCAGGAGTATGCCATCACTATGGAAGATGTTGAAGGCTTTGTGAGAAACCTGAATGAGACAGTGAAAAATGTGCTTGCTGATGTCAGTTCCTATGTTAGTCAGTTTGTTGCCAAGATGAAAGAGATTATGGAGAACATGACCCTGCCTGACACCATTGTGCAGACAATTCAGGAGCAGCTCTTGGCCATTGATGAGGCATATGAAATCAGACCTATGATTGTTTATTTGATCGAAACAGTGACTGAGATGATCCAGCAGTTCAACATGGAAAAACTCAGAGGAAGTGTACTTGAGATCCTTATTGACCTTGACAACCAATTTGATGTCACAAAAACAGTGGCCTTGTCTTTGGACTATTTGAAGAAAATTGTTCAGGAATTCGATTTTCAACAGATCTACCAGCAACTGAAAGACATCTTTGTGTCCATTGACATCAGATCCCACATTGATGAACTTATGAATGTGATACCCACTGAGATGTTCAGTGATGCTTCCGATTACATCTGGAAAGTTATGCAGGACCTTGATGTTGTAGGAAAATTCAACGCTGTTTACGCTAAAGTAAGAGAGCTCCTTGTGCAATTTGAAGTTGACCAGAAAGTGCAGGCTCTGCTGGAGAAAGCTGTTGAGGTCATCAAACAAGTCAAAATTGAGGAAACCATCTCTGCCGTTGTTCAAATGGTCAAAGATGCTGACATCCCAACTAGAGTTATCCAAACTGCCCAGAGCTACATTGAGTACATCAAAACAACTGAGATGAAGGAGATCATTGCATACCTGAACACCTTGATTGAGAGTCTGGTTCAGAAACTGAACTCTATTGAGTACAATGAATTGGTGAACAACCTCAACCAGCTTATTGCTCAGTACACTGCTTACATCAATGATGCTATCAAGACACTGGAAATTCCAGAGAAACTTCAAGTGATTAGGGACTATGTCAACTATATCTTCTCCTCTCTTAAGGACATCAGTGCACGCCTGAGAGAAGTCAAGATTGCAGAAATTGTAAAATCTATTCAAGGCCTTGGAGTTCAAGTTGTTGATTACAGTAAGACCTTGGTTGACTATGCAAAGCAGCAAATTGAAGGCCTGGAAATTAAAGATTATATCACATCTGGACTGGAGATTGTAAGTCAAATCTACATAAAAGTTCTTACAACCGGTAACAGGGTGTTTGTTATTGCTGTTGACTTCATCAGCCAGTATTCTCCAGACCAAAAGTTCTTGGAAGATGTAAAACAGATGGTTACTGGCATATTGGATGGACTGAAACAGGTAGAGCTGAATACCCCATCATTCACTGTGCCTCTGACAGATCTTGAAGTGCCTACCATGAAGTTCACACTGGCAGCCCTCCAGGAATTTGAGATCCCAACCCAGATTGACCTTCCTGAGTTCACAGTCTTGGGCAAGTACACTATTCCTGCCACCACAATTGCCTTTGCTGACATCAAGGTGAAGCTCTTCGAGCTGATTGAATACATCATGAACCTCAGCTTCCAGATGGTGGATGTGGATGCTTTTTTTGGAGACCTGAGCTTTAACTTCCTCCCCACCATGCCAGAGATCGCTTTCCCAGAATTCACTCTGTCTGACATCTCCTTCCCAGCCATCCCAGAGGTGCCTGTCGAGAAGTTTGTCAACTCACTGCAACTGCCCGAGATCAAGCTGCCAACTATCCCAAGCGAATTTGCTATCCCAAGCTTTGGCAAGCTCTATGGAGAGTTCAGAGTGCAGACCCCAATGTACACCACCAAAACAACTGCTGAGCTGCAAAACTCCACCGAAAATGAGCAGACTCCTATGATGACTGCCTTCATCACTTCTCAAGGTGTGTGCTTAAATTATAACATCTTTAACTACAAGATTGATTCCACTGCTCGACTTGCATTCCCCAACATGGGCCGTCTTGTCTATGGTGAGACTGTGAAATTCGAACATGCTGCTCTAGGAGTTGATCATCAGGGATCTCTGAATCTCTATGGCAAATCTGCCCAAGCCCAGGCTAAGACTACAGTGAAAATTGCAACTACTCCATACACAGCTGACATCACGAACTCTGCCTTTATTGGTCTTGAAGATGGTATGACCGCTTCTCTTGAGACCACTTTCAATCAGATCATTGATATCCCTCTCTTCAATGTCAAAATTGAAGCCAACGGAGTTCAAAAGGCAATCGCCCGCCTGGATGGCCTGAAGATGACAGTAACAGTTGACAACACAGGTAAAACTGCCTACAATGGTGAGGAAGGTAACCACAAGAGCAATCTCGACTTGACAATGACTCCTAGCCTGATCACTCTGACCTTTAATGGTGACACTGATTCTGCAATCCTCAAGATGAAGCAGGTGGTGAACGCTGAAGCTGGCACACTTAGCTATCTCAAATTCAACATCCGCAATGAGGCTGAGACACCTTTCCTCAAGTCTAGCGAGATTGTAGCAGTAGGACAGGCTAACCTCTTTGACATGAAGGTTGAAATCACTGCCAACCACAACTCTGAACTGGTTGGTCCAGCCCAAGGCAACATTGCTAATGATTTCAAGTACTTGATCAGCCCAAGAGAGTTTGTTCTTGAACTGAAGAATAAGGGTACAAGCAAAGTCAACCTCCTTGAATCTCTCACAGCTAAGTTGGATGCTCAAAATGAAATCTCTGCCTACCTGAACTCTGAGATGCAAAAGATTAACACAGTCAACATGGTACGCCTCAACAAGAACATGGTCTTCATCAACATCACCGTGGACAACAGTGAGAAAGACATTGCAGTCATTCTTGGCATTGATGGACAGGCCAACCTTGACTTCCTGACTTCTTCAATCAGCATCCCAGAGATTGAGCTTCCATTTGTTAACTTCCGCACACCAGAAGTGAGCAACCTGAATCTGTATGAGCAGACAATTCTGAAGGACATCTTGACCACCACTGAGCAGTCTGTGAGCCTTGATGCCAAAGTTGCCTACCAGAAAAGCATGGCTCCTCGACTTTTTGATATCATGGGTCTAATTCAGGTTCCAGATCTTGGCAACCTTGTCACTGAATTGACCTTTAAATCTGCCATCATCAACCTGAACCTTAATGCTGCTCTGGAGACCAAGGACGACATTGTTTTCCGCCTGGGAGCTACCACTGCATCTGTATTTGACAGCCTGAAAGCTAAACTTGACGGTACCACCAGCCTGACCACCAGAGGAGGATTTAAGTTGGCCAACTCTTTGTCTCTGGAAAACCAGCACATTGAAGGCACTCATGACAGCACTGTTAGTGTTAGTACTGAGACCTACGAGGCCACTGTCTCTGTTGCCACACTTGGAAAAGTTGCCCTGCCAATCCTCAACCTGGAAATCAATCAGAACTTGGTCGCAGACAACAAAGTCAAACCCAACGCTGCTTGCACCTTGAGGTTGAATGGTCAGCTCAACATCCCCAGAATTAATGCCGTGGTAAAGGCTGAGGCAGAACACAGCACCAAGATAGAGGTGCCTTTTGAATACCTGTCAGTGGAGACCTCCAACAGGGCCAACATGGACGGAACCATCCTGGAGGACTATCTGGTTTTGGGAGTGCTGGACAATGAGCTGAACTTTTACCTGAACAAGGACGGACTTCGCTCCAATGCCAAGGTCATTGCTGACACCAAGCTGAACCAGGGCGCAAACAAGATCTTTGCTGTTGATGTAAATGAGAATCTGGCTGTTGAAGCTGCTCTTAGCCGTGTCTATGTTGTGCTGAAGTACACTGGAAACAATGAAGCCAACGTGTTCAGCTTCAACACCAAGGGGCGCCATGTTGCAGAGGGAACCATCGACTTTGTTCCCATCTCCTCTCTCACTGCTGACATTGAGATTGACCTCTCTCAGCCCACCAACTTTGGTGATCTTAGCATCTATGAGAAGGCAACAGTTGAGTCTACTGCTGACAAGAACAAAGTTGCATCTACCAGCAAGTTTGTGAGCCCTGTCTACACAACCAACTTGGTGATTGAACTTGAGAGAGAATACCCTGTCTTGAAGGTTATTGCCAAGTCCTCTGCTACCTCTCCCCTGAGCCTCCTGGAGTATGACATGGATGGTATGTTCAACCTATTATATAACCTCTCATAAAAATATATGTTAGCATTGGATGACTGATCTTTCATTATTTGTATTTTTGCAGCTTCTTCTACCACAAACTATGAGGATGCCCTGAACATGAACAACAAGGTTGTGCTGACCAATGCTGTCATGAACATGGATGTCACCCACGTTATTACTCAGGCTTTTAGGTAATTTTCTTTGGATCCTTTAAGAGCATTGTTATTATTAACATCATGTAAAGACATTACATAAACTGAAAGTATTTCATATACAGTAATTTTTTGTTTGTTTGTTTGTTTTCTTCAGGAGAAAACGGCAGACTGATGACAGGTAGGATTTTTTTTTTTTTTTTAATTATTATTATTTTATTTTTTTTCACCATTTTTTTATAGTGGTCATCATATGGTCACAGGATTCATTTTATTCCATTTTGCAGTTCTCGCCATACTTTGAACATGGACATCAACAGCCCAACCTTGACTGATGTGAACTTCCGCTATGCTGCTGGCAGGAGTGGCTTCAGCGCCTCTCTGTCCTCTCCATCGGCTGGATTCTTGGGTCTGCAGGTCAATGGCAAAATCCCAACTCAAATGACTGGAAGACTCTATGGACGCTACCCAGTAAGTATCTGTAGACAGAATGTAATGAAATGAAATTGAAAATCACAACTTAGAACCACTCAGAAATAATAAAGGTTGTCTAACAGTGTCTTCTTTTCCTTTCCTCAGTCCTCACCAGATGCTGATGTTGACATCCTGGTGCTGCGTTCTGCTCCCAAAGACAGTGATAGGATGACTCTGCAGGTGGCCTACAACATGGAGGCCCCCAAAGCCATGCTGACTGAGTTCAAGGCAAAGATCCCCGCTGTTGTGTCCTCTCTGAAAACCTTCATTGACAATAACCTGCTGACAAGCAACGTGCTGGAGTGGAGAGACACCATTGTGGCCAGAGTCAACGAGGCCTACGATGCTGCCATCAACTATGATGCCCAGCTTAGCCAGCTTTCCATCTTTTTCCGTAACTTCATTGTTGAGTTCCAGAAAAATGTCCAAGCTTTCCTGGATGCTGCCATCAAAGTGCTCAGGGAAACTCAGTTCCGTCTTCCTGGCTCTGAGGAGATGACCACCCTGCCTGTTGTCCTGAAGGATCTGACCACCAGCATTGCTGATCTTCTTCGCACCACCATTCAAGTGGCCTATGACACCATGGAGTACTACTACATTGCTTTAGTAGACACCTTTAGCGCCGTGGAGCTGCGTATGCCTATCGGAGATGTGATGACCATTGGTCAGATAATCGACAATGTCAAAACAACCGGAAAAGGCATCTTTGACCAAATAGTGGACTTTGTGAACAACATGGAGAGCTTGGATACCATGCTTGTCAAGATCAGCGAGACCCTGAAAGCAGTTGTAGACAAAACCCAAGAGTTTGTTGACTCCATCAAGTCTGACTACCTGGATGCTCTTTTCACCAATGTGAATGAGGTGTACAGATTGCTGGTGACCACTGTGAAGGACATTGCAGACCGAGTGTCCACCCTGGATATGGAACAGCTGAATGGCATCTTGGAGTATGTTGTAGATATGTTTATTTACGTGGTCGACCAGTACAATGTGACCGTGAACAGCGCTGTGCAGCAGGTGTCCGAGGAGGCTCAAAAATATGTGAAAGCCAGCGATGGCCGCCTGGAGGTTGAGCTGCCCTTCCCCTTCCTTCAGTGAGGAGCCCAAACAAACACTACCACCACCTTACCCAAAGAAGGAGGAATGACGAACTCACTTTGCTCTTTATTTATACAAATGTGAACGCTACATCTTTATTATCTGAGGCATTGCAAATATATACCATTTTACTACCACTGTGCAATGTGTGAAGAGCATCAATAAAATATTAACTTAACCTGTTCCTGTCTGACTTTTTTTTTCTTTTTTTTTTCGGGGTTTGTTTTTTCTAGTATCCTATAACTACTTCCATAATAAGTATTCAGTTATCACATCTTGAGTACTGGTATTAGTTTAGTTCATTGTATGTTTTTTGAAAGGACAATACACTGCACCAGTGGCTAATTTCCAATTCTCATATTTTAAAGTAAAATATCAGTGTTGTAAAGGTCCTAACAACATAGTTACTTCAATAACACACAGTACTACAACTGCATAGTAAATTACTGACAAGCTAGATAGCTTCACAAAGTAAAGCCTCATTGTCAAAGACTGGGTTTCTCAAACTCCTCACATCAAGTACAACCAGATCTAAACCAGGTCTACAATAGGACTACTTTCAGTTTAGGTCTAAAATATGACAACACCTTCAGACAAAACCTTCAGGACAAGTGTCCCTCCTCTGTGTCCTCTGTGTCCTGCAGCATCACAGCAGCCTCCAGAGGGAGCCAGTGGAACTTTGGAAACACAAAAACCTTTCCTAAGCCTCTCTCCCTCTCCTCCCTTGTTTTGGTCAGTGATGAAACAGGACATCCCCTCTCGAATCTTTTCTGACATATTATTAGTCGATCAAAATCCCAGTCTCAATAGAGATGCAAATCCAGCTGTAACCCGTTAGAGTATGAATCTTTAAGGCCTGAAGCACAGATACAAGTTAAAGCTTCAAGTTGCAGTTTTTCCAGTATGTCACTAAGGTTGTCAAAAGTATAGAAAATAAAAATCAGATACTAATCGGATACTAATACTATATAGAAACAAGCTACTCATTTGAACAGGTACCATGATAAAGTCCCAGGACCTTTCTCGACTAACTTAACAATAAAAATAAAAAAAATAAAACAATAATGATCTTCAACTGTATCAGCACAAGTATAAAGAGCACATAGACTAGTAGAACCTAGACCACTGAGGGATTACACAGATATAAGGCCTAGTAAGTAATAGTAATATTAATAGTAATATTAGATTTAATGTTGAAAATGACATTCCATTATCTAAATACAATGTTTTTTATTTTTCATCACTATGACATCTGAATTTGTATTGAAACCTTTCCTTAATATGGAAAGGTAATATCAAGTTTTCATTATTATGTGACAGTACTATATGTGACATCTTTAAAATAAGGCAAAACAAAGTTCTATTTTCAAACATTAACAGACCATAAAATAATAATTAGACCAAACTGGAATGAGGTTTGTTCAATAACAGCTCCTGGGTTTCAGGCAAAGATTGCTTCCTGATTTGCTGTGGTGACGCAAGAGTGCTGTAGTCTTTTAGTTGATAAATTGGTTGGAGTATTGGTTGGAGAATATTATTGGGGTTATGAAGATTAGGGGTTATGAAGATTTACCTGGCACAACAGATCTGTAATAATGTTATTTCCTTCTCAAAAACAGACCTGGAGCTGTTTTGTTCTATTCATACATACAAACACTGCATATTTAGGCCAAACTCTTCTCTGATGTCTGTTCTGATGTCATGTGGGAATACAAAAAGTGCTCCATTGTGTTTTTAAACTCCATATACCTTCATAGAATTATTTGGATGATTTCAGCTTCGGAATTTCCCATCTCAACTGAGATTATATGGTAAAAGGTAGCTGTTAACTTGAAAATGCTTCATGACATCACAAGGTGAAACCCCATTTTGAGCTCTGGAGATGTAGACAGATGTAGCGGGGTTCTCCAATGAAACTTAGGCTCAGTCAGAAAATGCGTTTTTGATGTATTTTATTAGACTTTTCCACAGAGCAAAAAGTGCAAAAATATTTACAGTGGTTTTAAAAAGTCAATTTACCGGCACCACAACAGGTAGACTTCTCCGTTAAGGATTTAGGCTCCAGTCTCTCAGGACTCGCTCGCTCCTGGACTCGAGCTCTCTTTTGCTCGCTCCCTCGCTTTCTCAGCAAACGTTACCTTCATCGTAACTAAGACGCGACGCAACAAGATGAGACCAGACGAGACTTCCAAATGAGCTGTGGAGCGCACCTTTATACCCACTTGCCCCTCCCACATTACGTAACGCAAACAATTGCCTATGCAAATTACACGTGCCTCACGTGACTCCCGGAACCTGCGCACCGGGAGGATTTAGGCTACCGGCGCGTAAGTGTCCTGGTTTGCCAGATCGCACCATGGGAGGAGGGTGAAGGCGGCACTGCGATGGTGAGTAAATGACTGTTTTCTGGA
>KN501955.1:49892-62974 GCA_000787155.1 Scartelaos histophorus | reverse complement strand
GCGTGCGTGCGTGTGTGTGTGTCTGTTGATACCAGCATAATGAGATTATGTCTCATGTCAGGTTTAACATTCAGCCAAGAGTCTGGTGTTATTATCTTTACAATATTTAGCTCATCCCTTTCTTTAAAATGCAAAGGCTTTGACATGGTGATTGTGCAGAAATAGCCCCTGTACCATGATATTGTGCTATTGACAATATCGACCAACTTTAATGTGTGTAAATCACCCTTCATACTTATTATGCAGTGTTACACTCATGATATAAAGTCTTGCCTGTGTCCAGGTGAAATGCACTGATGTCTTAACTGTCTGGACAGTGGAGCACTGGGCTTTACATGACTGAACAGTAGAATAAAGTGCTTCACTATAAGCGTGAGTGCAACATAAAGCACATTATTATACAAGATGCCCGGGCCTCTTTAATCCAACTCAGACAGTGTGACCTCCTCACTCTTTATATGGATTATTTACTATTTCAAACACTCTTTTGAGCTGCTATTGAGATTTTGTTCGAGGGATTACACAAATCACTGATGTGGCTTAACTTGTGCAGCCTGCTCTGGTCACCTACAATCATGCAAGAGTTTAAATTGTGAGTATGACATGCAGGACTTGGACCATAGAGATGAAAGATTATAGGTCGAAGTGCATTTAGCAAAACTTACAAAGCTATTTCTATTGCTTCTATTTATTCTATAGCCGGTTGGAAAAAAAAGAGGGAAGAGGTCATCATTATAGCAAAGGGCAATATATCTGCAGACTATGAGCCAGATTTATTCTGCTCTCTGTGTACATTTTAGCTGCAGCCTCTTGACCAGATTGTTGTAGTGAATGAGAAATGGTTAAATAAATGAAGCCAATCTCTCTCTATATATCTATATCTATATCTATATCTATGTCTATATCTATATCTATATCTATATCTATATCTATATCTGTATCTATATCTATATCTATATCTATATCTATAATTCTATACTACCTAGTCAGAAGTTATTCATATTTGAACCCATAGGTTGAAGTTCCTGTATCTTTGCTTTGTATTCATGTATGGGCAATCAGGAAAATTGATTCAAACCCCAATGGATGAACCAGCAACATCTGGCCACCAGATTAGGGCAAATTCAGTTCCCATGTGAGGATGAGTGGCATATGAATGTAAAATAACAAAAAATATTGCAAGAATTATCCCCGAGGCTGTGATTAACATTATACAATGAATGTAAATACAAAAAAGCCTACAGAGGTACATTGAAGTACTGTTCAGCTTCAGCTCTAACCACTATCAAGCAAAATAATTCTGTATTTTATTTTATTTTTTTTTCCTGTTGGAAAATCGATATCAGTAATAAATTGTAACATTAGATTGCCTGATAGACAGGCCTGGGCTACATGAGAGATAAAAATCCTCATATTGATCAATCATTATTTTTGTTGTTATTATCAATAGAAATCAAAATGGCTTTATTCATTTCATATATTGGTTCACATCTCTAAACCAAAATGTGTGGTTTTGTACAAGGTTTTGTTGGCCTGGTCAGCGACATTTATATGACCTGTTTACCCTATGTTATATCTGACTAGCAGTTCAGTTTAAACCCACTGACTCCAAAGTGTGATAAGTGGCTTCATGGCTTTATGGGTGTGTTAAATGTAGAAGATCATAATCCTTAAATTACTTGACTCTTGTTAGTTAGAGTTAGAGTTCAAGTTTCAGCTTGAACAGTCAGTGCTAACTTGTGTGTTTTCATGTGCTAGAGCGTTTATGATCTTTATGTCATTTGTTCTTTGATTTGTAACTTGAAGTGTGTCTTACTTTTACAGAATTTCAGCCTTATCTTGTGCCAGTTCTTCACATAACTGTATAGACTAACTTACCTTTACCTTTTGGCCTAGTTGCCGGTTGGGCTGGTAATTAAGAGGATATTTATTCATTCACTACTAGTGACTGAACTTCTTAATATTTTACTTAGGATTGACTTCCAAACAAAGCTACTTTTTTGCATGTTTTTATGTTTTTGCGTGAACACTCAGTGCACAGTAAATAACATTTTGCTAGCCGACTTAAAATGTATTTCTCTCTAGATTACCCCTTTATAAATATTTAAAGGGATATTTTACACTATAACTAGACTAAAGGATAGCACAGCATTCAGCCCTGGATCTGCAGGTGATTGGGGGAAGCCCTCTTCTGGACCTCAGGCACAACTCTGAGCTGGGACAGACACATTTCCACAGAGAGGAAATGGAGTGTCTAGAGGAGGTGAAGCAAGGCCCACTTTACAATAGCATGTTAGCATGAGAAACAGATTAGCTCTCATTTGTTTCACATATAAAGAAAGACATGCCATGCAGATTAGATCTCAACAAATAATCAAAATATTACAGTATTCACATAATATTTTCTGTTTATTGAAATAGCTATTAGATTTACCCATAAATACAATTATAGTACAATTTTAAACTATTATTATTTTTTCTTATTTTTACACTTGTCAAGTTATATTAATATAATATTTTCATCACAAATAATAACATTTGATTATTGTTAAACTTGTTCATATCATTTAGTTTTCTAGCCCTGACAAGAACCACATGGCTCCTATCACTGAGGTGGTGCGTTTTCATCACTCACCCTGGATGTTGGGTCCCCCCTCTCCCTCCTCGCCATCTGTCTTGTTGTTCTGCATCCTCTACCCTCCTCTGGCAGTGCACTATGGACACCACTGTGGAACTGCTCTCTTCAGACCAGATCTCTTCTTCTTCTTCTCTTGTTTGGTGAGAAGCATCAGACAGGAATGCAATGGGTGATCCTGTCTCTGTAGTGTTGTGTAGTCTGCAGTGGAGCACACTACACTCTCACGTGCACGCGCCTGTGTGTCTGTGCGTGCACTTGCCCCCAGTCGCTTAAAGCCTGATGACTGCGTTCATCATGTATTCAGAGGGTATTATCTGTTGGGTCCCTCCCCTCGACCCTCACGCATGTTCATCATCGTCCATCTCATCAGCAGAGAGGGATTGACAATCATGTCAGTGCATCCTTCTCAGATTAAGCATCTCTTTTGATGTTCTTTTCAAACCAAGTCCATTTCATTTCAGAGCACTCATACTGCCTTTTGTTATCATTGCCCCCTAAGTCTTTTTTTTATATTTGACTCACTGCATTATCTGTCCCTCAGCTCCAGGCTGTACTTTTATTATGCTGCATTCAAGCACATGCTTTCCATTGGGAATGTACACTGGTTAACCTTTACAACTAAGAATTTTCAAATACAGTTACTAGAAATTAATTATGCCACAATGTGTTGCTCACTAAACATTTTAAAACTATGTTAGAAAACTGTCTCTTTGTGCTCGTCCAAAGCCTGTAATGTGATGGCTGTGCAGGAGAGGGCATAAAAGCTCTCAAAATCCATATGCAACTCACTGCACACCAGGAGGCTTATGATTTATTCTGGTGACCCTGTTTGGAGAAGGGTACAAGGCTATAAAAGTTCACAATGATAATTGTCCTCCAGTTTGTGCAGATGCATTGTGAGGTGTGGAGTGGATATTTTCACCAAAGAAAATATTAGAACTGAGACTTATTAGGGAAGTAATATATTTTAGTATCCACCAAAATGATCAGTATTATCACGGAGCCAAGCCACTTATCATCCTAAAAGAGTAAAATCGCCCAAGTTAAAATTTAGCTGTTTTTGAACCCTATAAACAAAATACCAGACTCAGATCTGTAACTTGTAACACATCAAAACCCTAGATTTATTCCCTCTTAGACATTTTGTGGTATATAAGGAGCAGTACAGCTGCACAGCTGCTCGTATATTAGAGAAGAACAACACAAGAAAAGAATGGTATGACCTTCATTGTCGACAGCCAGATAATAATAGTATTTCTCATGATTAAAAATATTCAAATTTGACAAAAATTACAGTTATTTATTTTAGCATTGTGAAGTGAAATGTTTTCTGGTCTTGTGATTGGCAGGGGGCCTGAGAGGCATCTTCATCTGAGCCAAAGCGGCTTTAGCTCTTAACCCTGGTGCCCTCCCTGTCTATGCCCGCCCTCCAGCTGCTGCTGCACATGTGTCCATCCCAGCCCGTCAGTGCAGTCTCTGCACTCACACACCACCTGGAATCAGACCACACAGGTACATCTAACACACAAAACAAAATAACTCAAGACTCAGAATTCTCACAGTGAGAATGCACAGGACTGACAGGCCTTTCATGTTCTCATTCTACAGATTAAGTCCATTCGGAGCCACTGTGAAAATCCACTGATAAAATCCACGTTGATCTGCTCGATCTCCCACCATATTTGGAAAGTCCTGAGTTTTACCAAAGTAATAGTAAGCTACTTTATTTTTCAATAATGCACTTTTTAAACTTAGATTTTTGCTCAGTCACACAAATGTGATTGTAAATAAGTATATTGGCTGGAAAAGGGGCTCATCATAGTCTCTGGTTGATACTTCTTTTACATTTTCTGTAAGAGGTTCCTTGCTTCCCAAAAGAATCCTGATGAGTCAGCTGAATAGGTCTGTATTTTGATCTGCTTCTAAAACACATTGAGCCTGTTAAGCCTTTATTATGGAGGACAAGCCTTGTGATGGATTTGGGTTGTTTTATGTAGTTGTTAAGTCAATCCTTTTTTGCGACGGGAGCAAACCAGAACTAAACGATAGTTTACAGCTTCCCATGTGGCTCTCTCGGCTGGCAGGCTACAATCTAAAGTTGCTCATTTAAATTTATCACCACTATGAGCCTCAATGGTCAAATTTCTCAATGTCCAGTTAAACATTGTAAACCACGCATTTTATTTTATTTTATGCCCCATAACCTCACAGTCAGATCATTCTGTCATTTAGCACTGCCATATGTGACCTACATTTGTCAGAAGTCATCCTAGGAGTTGACCAAGTGCAATATGCAGGTTTCCTTCAGTGCCTTCAGGGCTTTGTTATTATTGGCAATGCTGTCCTGGGACAGGGAAGACTTACGACTGGCAGGGGACCGAACAAAGCAGAGGGGAGGATCAACCAGAGACGGCTGCTGTTCAACAAGGTTTTTTCAAATACAACAGTTTAAGACCCACATGACCTCCCCAAATAACATTTCTTGGACCCCACCTCAAAACTTGTTCCGCTTCATCTTTTCAATTTGTTGTCACTGCTAATTTGCTTGTGATTGACAAAAGCCAAATGGGATCTATTTATTTTTTATTGTATTATATTGATAATATTCTTAGTATTTTCATGTGTTGGTCATTCATACTTCCTCCTTAAGAATACCTCATGTTGTTTAATTTCAGAAGCTAAGTACGATTGAGATTGGTTAATACTAGTATTTAGATTTAGATGCAATTAGTGTCCATGAACCTAGACATAGTGCATAGTGCCATTGTGTCCTTTGGCAAGACCCATTACACACTGTGGGTGAAGTGCCTGTGTTTAGTTGGCAAATATTGGCAGTTTGCTTCTCTTACTAAACCATAGGGCAGCTCTGGTTACAATAGTCCCACTGAGTATTGTAAAAAGCTAAATATACTTACTTCAAAAGGCACTATATATAAATCCAAGCATTAGAACACATAATGCTCGTAACTATGCAATATGCTTTAACTCATTCTCATTTTCTCACCTCATTATTCTCATCATTACACAAACGTCATTCTCATAACATGGCAAAAAGCAAGGGAAACATGTCACTGTTTCTGACAAAGTATAAAAACATAAATGGCACAAAATATTGTACTGCGAACATTTGAATGTGTCTTAATTGTTGTTTTAAATATTGGTGAAGTTTCTGACATCAGATTAAATCAATATTTGTCAAAAATCCCTTCCTTGTAATGACAGTAGAGATATTAAGTTTTAATAGTCAGTGCTACTTCCTATATTTTTGCATTTCTTCTAAACTTTTTCCTCCACACTCGACTGATGTAAAACTATAGTAATTATTTTATACAGGTACTATTCCACCAGACCAATAAAAAAATGTAAACCTGTATACACTACAAAGCAGACCTAATATATACATTTTAAGTATTTTATAGTTTTTTCCCTTCTTATTTACCCACTCAGAGTTATATTTGTGCATGTCTAAGCAATATTTAAGTGCTTTTTTCAAGACAACCCAAAATGGGGTTTAATGCATGTAGTTAAAGAAGCATACCTGAGGGCTGAAATGGGAAAGAATAGGAGCAAAATATTTAGGATAGGATTTTGTTTCCATATTGACTTTCACAACCTGAGCACGTCATAATGTCACCTTCAGCATAACACACAATCTACTCCCAAGAAACCACTTCACCAAGTATAATATTTCATTTTTACGCATACATTTTACACAGCTATAGCTTTAAAGGTTTAGGGTCCCTCTCTGGTTTGACCTTTCTTTGATCACTGGATTCCTACAAAATGTGCTGGAGGACATTCAAGTTGGCGGTCAGTGTATTGAGCAATATGGTTTTCCCATTTAAATATTGGACCATTAAAGAAAAATGTAGCAAAAAAAAGCAGTTCTAGAAATTCTTGTAAAATCTTTATTGCAGTGTAGTGCCATGTGTATCATTAACTATGTTTAGAACCCTATAGTTTTCTTTTCATTTAACTCATAATTCATAATCTTTTATTTCACACAGTTGGATACACTATAGGTGGACATTTAAAAGTACAGACCATGTCAATAAATAATGTTCTGCTTCATAAACGAAAACTTAGTGGTGGAAGACAAACACACACACACATATATATGTGTGTGTGTGTGTGTGTGTGTGAGTGACTTAACAGTTAGCTCAACTGGTAAGTCATTTGACTTTCACACAGGGAACCTGGAACTACTGCCCACTCTCAGCTTGAGAGTTCTACATAATGTCTTTGCTGTTCCTTGTACTGCACTTGTCTGGACTGAGATATCTGTTGTTTTTCCTGGTATCTGCTGTAACCACTCCTCCAGCTCTTCCTTGAGCCCCTGGTTTACCAAGTGATGGTAATATCAAGAAAAAGAAGCACGAGAAACTAGAGAAATACAGCAAGAGCTGGAGAAGGTCTGGAAGGGAAATACAGCAAGAGCTGGAGAAGGTCTGGAAGGTGAAGGCATCAGTGGTGCCTGTGGTGATCGGAGCACTCAGGGCCGTAACCCCCAAACTGGAGGAGTGGTTACAGCAGATACCAGGAGGAACACACACATAAATATATATATATGAAAAATACATTTAAATAATAACAAATAGGTAAGAATAAAGCAATAAGTAAATAGCTCAACTGATAAGTCACTCGACTTTCACATGGGGGACCCGGTTTCAAGGGTCCAGTTGAGGTACTTCTTTAAGTAGTAGGACAATAATCGTTTTAAGCAAGCTAATTGATTGTATTAAGGAGATTTCACGAGGACATTTCATAATGACATTTCATCCCTGTTATTTAAGAGGAGTTTAATATTCTGGATCACTGGTTCTAGGTTAAGTTGCATAATTTTCTCCAGATTTAATTCCCAGATATGTCATGCTATTTGGTACCCATCAAAATAGTCACTGAATATTGGACATATTAATAGATATTGCTGAAACTGGCATTACCTTTGATATAGGAAATTTTAGAAAAAATATGAAAAATGAAAATTGATGAGATGATATTCTGTGAGGCTAGTTGTTTTACTTGGCTAGTGAGTAAAAACAATCTGATTATAAAGTTTTATCCTGGAAATATATTTTTACTCTATTTTCTCCACTACCTAAAATCCTTTTCGATTGCCCTGGGAAATGCGCCTTCCTTTTGAATTCACTTGTCCACTTTAGGCCTATAATCAAAGCGGTTAAGCAGTTTTGGTCCTAGGTCCTATTATGTCAAATATAATCGTTTTGAGCAGCTCAATCCTTTCAGTCTGATGACGTCCATGCTGACATGTCACTGAATGCCACTTGACGTATTACAACCATATTAATAGTTCACTTCGGGCCAGCCTGGCTCTCTGACCTGAAATTCAAAAATCTCCCAGCCCTTTTATGTAATCGTCCAGTATTTTAGCATTAAGGGTCTTGTTTGTTTGTTTTTCCTGGACCTGCTGTTTTAGATTTGGACCAACAGAGGGCGACGCAGACTATACACTTTCACTGATCCACTAAGGCAAGAATTTGTATATATTATAATAACAAAGAGCAAAAATGGCAAGAGACTGTTGTCAAATAAGGCATAATTATACAAATGAATGTAAAAGTCCAAAAAAAGATGTAAATATAGTAATACAAATCTCAGCTATTTACAGGAGGTTGTAGGAAGAAACAGTTCAAACATGAAATAGTGAATAGTTCATACTCAAGGTTTCTAGTGTTACTGAGAGATATGTGACAAAATGTTGCACTTTTGGCATTGCGTCATATAAGTCTTCTGGGAGGAATATTCATCTTTGTTAGATTCAAACATAACCACCATAATGCAGTGATGATAACATATTTTTGTTATTTTTCACATCTTGTGGAATCCGGTATTATATCAAATCATACTAAAAGCTCATTATCAACAAAAGGAACATTGCCCTCATATTTATCCAGTACTTGAATTCTCTAAACCTTTGAAGTAAGGTGTTTTATCTGAGCATGAGAGGACCAGCTTCAGTCAGACCAGGCAGAGTCATATTTTTCGTTTCTTTTTGGCCAGGGTCCCATGTACTTCACACTGGAATGGCTTTTGTGCATTATAACTTGCAACAGGTTATGCAAATACACAAACGTTTATCTAAACTGCATGCAACAGTCACCGGTTGTTGCTCTTCCTTTTGAGATTAGATACATTTGTAAAATATAAAAGTGGTAGTAGAAGTTGTAATACAGTATATTTTTAGAAATTGTGGATTATTACACTACATTACACAAAACTGACTTTGTGAGCTTGAAGCCATGTGAAAATGTGATGACCTCATCAAACACATACCTGGAGTTGTGTTTGTTTCATTCACATTTATATTCCTAAAGTCAGTTTACATCTCCAAAGCTCAAAATGCTCTGTTCCACCTTGTGATGTCATACAGTGTTTTAGTTAACAGATACTTCTTACCCTTAGCTCAGTAAGTTATTCAAGTGAAGGTGTATGAAGTTTAAAAACACAATGAAGCATTTCCTGTATTACCACATGGGGCATCACAAGGTGGAACAGTGTGTTTTCAGTTTGAGAGAAGAACTCAAGCTAAATGTGCATGATTTGTGAGTTAAACATGTGTCAGGGAAACAAATACAACTTATAAACGCAACAAATACATTTTTCATGAGAAAACAACATTAAAACATAGATCAGAAAATAGCACACCACGAGCCTTTTAACAATTGTAGAATTAATAGAGGTAGGAGTAATTATATGTTTTGCAATTACAAAAAGACCACAATAATAATTTGTGGTCAAAATACCGGTACTAGGGAAGCTGATTTGATTTTAAGTGACATTAGGACTGTCATATCCAAATGTGCCACCATCAATGTCGCCATGAGACAGATGAGAGCCAAATCAAGATTACACAAATGTTAAAAAACATTTTTACTAACGACTGGCTTAGGGCCTTATGTAATTGTAATCTCGCACATATTTGTGTACAGGAAATTTGGCAGGGCATCAGTAAATTCAGACATCTCCTCAGTGGGAGGCTGCCGGGAGGAGAAGGCCCCTCGCTGCATGTTGAGCTAAGTAGAGCCAGATCCCTGTGGGTAAACTGGCAACACTCCAACCTGTGGATATTATCAGACAATATTTACATATAGGTCTATGTTTATATGTACTGTGTTTTATGTATGTATGCACCAGATATGTCTGCAGTGCAGAAACTGGAGTGTGTGTCCTCTGCAGAAACATGTCCCTGTAATTCTCCATTCATCCAGGAGTAGTCAGTAGACTTTTGCCTCCATTCTATCAACCCTCCTGGTTAAAAGTATTGGTCTAACAATTGAAATGTCCTGATAAAAAAAACAACAACAAAAACACCTATAAAACCTTTGAAGTCTCGTCTTGGGTATCTCCATGGCAATAAATGTAAAATAATTTTAATCAGTGCCATTTAACATTTAAAAATCAAAATTTTTAGTCCTTTGTCCATTGTAATCTTCTCCAAATCCAATCAGTTGTAGAACCCACGACTAGAACCCACGATTGTCTACTACACAGCCCTACCTTAAGGTTCCTTAGGACATTTTTAAACATTGTCATGATGATGACAATGACTAGTACTATTGTAATCGTGGTCTGGTGCACAGAGTAATGGGCAGTGCTGCCCCCGTGACCCAGCTGGATTAAGCGGGAGAAAATGGATGGATGGATATTGTAATCATAGTTATAATTTTTTTTTGACATGACTGTATATAAATTGTAAAAATACAAAATACCCCACTATCTTGTAATGCTAAAATGGAAAACGAATATTTAATATCTATCAGTATTTATATGGGATAACAGCAGAAAGCAGAAGTATTGGTATTTTTTGGTGTTTTCAGTCTGTCTTTATATAAATGCATTGTTTCTGCATGTATTATTATTGCATCGAGTCCTGTTCAGTTGTAATCTTTGGATCAGATTCATACTAGTGGAGATAAGTGATGTTTTTCAGACCTGTTTGCCATGTCCCCCTTTTCAGGCGACTAATCAATCGGCAGGACAAGCCTTTAGTCATCAATGTCTTTATTCGACTACAACACTACTGATATCCTCCATATGTTGTTTCACTTGATTTTTGGATAGAAACAGGAACTACATTTAGATTCCTACATATTTACTGGATTAGTCTTTAGACACTTCTGCATATTTCATCTTTATTTCTCTGAGCTGAATTGGATAGCTTCACTGCAGGTGGTGTGTGCATGTGGAGAGAAGAGACATGAGAGTGGCTTGAGTTCCTTTTCTCCAACAGAAATATTATTGAGGTAAGTTCTTATTACTGAGGAAGGTATTGAGTTATGTCTTCTCTAGCATTAAAAGTCAGAATCACTAGAGGACAAAAGTGGAGCAGAACATTCACCCCTGACTCATAGCAAATGCTACATCCGGTTACTCCTCAGCAGTCACTCTTCTTGTCCCCAGATAGTTTTAAAGGTCAAAGCAGCCCTATATCACATTCTGTCAACATAGTAATTCAAGTCAGCGTGTTTGGACAAATGGACAAAGTTTGAAAAGTCCCACCAAAAATCTAAAAATGTGCATGTGATGTGCATATTGCATATTCCTGGTAACACAACAAAAACCCACAAATGTTTAGGATTAAAGGCAAGGACCTCACTGTCAGTGCCAGACTTGTTTAAGAAGAAAACCTGGACTTTTTACTTACCCAAACACCCACTCTAACGTCATAAGTATGAATAGAGTTGTGAAGCATAGATTAGATTTAGACAAACATTATTGATCCACAAGATAAATTATTTGGACACAGTAGCTCACACATCACAGCCACATAATAATATAACGACAAAGAGCAAAAATATATAATATACATATATAATACATTCAAAATAAGTAGCAAAAACTGCAAAAAGAAATTGACGATAGTTTGCATTTTTATTTTTAGAATGGTTACATGCAGGCCGACGGAAAGTCATTTTTAACAAGCTGTGAAAAAGTTTTTTTTTTTCCCTATTAATCCCTATTAATGTTAATACATTTTAAATATAAATAAATAGATTAAAATTCAACATTTTCAGTAATCTGACAATTTAAGAACGGAATAATATCTCATTTTGGTCACTATTGGCTTAACAATATTTATCAGAGCACATGGCACAGCCAACGACACATCGTAACATCTTCCTAACCTGACAAAAGGACAGGCTGCTGGTTACCACAGTAACAGGGTCTGGGTCAGCGGATGGTGTATGAGACAGGTTATAACAGGTTATAACAGGTTATGACGGGTTATGACAGGTTATGACGGGTTTATGACTTTTCAGAAAAGATATTAAATACCCTATTCCATAAAACAATCAAATGGAACTTAGTAAAGAAAAGATGAAAACAGCAGAATGAAACTTATTTAAAAATAAGGGACTGAGACTCAAAAGTGAAATGAAAAGGCAATTTACTGAAATTTCAGCAAACTTTAAATCACAGTCTGGTCATCTTACGTCATCAAAAAAAGAAAAAAAAAAATTGCAACCCACTTTATAAATGGGGGTTTCTGTTTGTTCTGCGTTTGAATCATGATTGGAATATTGTGAATCCGCTGATCTGGTTCCTGTTTTCCTTTTCAGCAGATGGCGCCACTGCTCTGGGCGACACGGGCCACTTGGTTCTTAGTTTGCCTCTGTAAAAAGTTAAAAATTCTAAAGCATAGCACAGCCGTGAAATTTCCCCACATTTCATAATTGAGGCTTTTTTTTCTTTTCCAAATTCTACACATTACACATTTTATTCAATATTACAATATTTACAGATTCAGAATAGTTAGATGTACTTTATATTCTAGCAGCAGGAAGTATTTTGGTAATGACTGATTAAATCAAATCTATAAAAATTATTTATCAAAGCTGCAAGATAAAGAGTGAGAGTTAAGTTGGTACAGTCGATATTCACCACGTGATTCAGATCTTGCTCTCATTAAAGAGCATATGCTATGTTATCTGAATAAGTATAATTGCTTTCTACACATTTTATTTCCTGTTGGACAACACATGTGTCATACAGAGCTAATTTCATAACTTTTACCTGCAACCATACTGTGAAAAATTAAAAGACTAAGATTGTCTAAATTAGACAATCAAAACCGCTGAAGGGTTAGTTTAAAATAAGTTTAGTTTCCCCCAACCAGAACATGTTTACCAGCCTGTTTAAACCTGGCCCATATTTAGACCAGTCGAGAAACACATCAAAAAGGCACAAGGGCCAAACTCAAGTGCACCCTAAATTATGATGTCAACACTTAATTTATTTAAGACCTGATCAGACCAAAGAGACCAGCAGACTTTATAAAAGTGAGACAAAGTTTAGCTTATGGCCCAGTTTAGGCCCAAAAATAAAGCCTTAGACTGTAACATAAAATCCTCAGCATATTAAGACCGAAGAGGAGGAGGAAGAGGAGGAGGAGGAGGAGGAGGAGGAGGAAGAGGAGGAGGAG
>KN501955.1:28759-44047 GCA_000787155.1 Scartelaos histophorus | reverse complement strand
AAAACATTTTTAGTGGCAAACTAAATACCTTTAAACACATCTGACTTGTAACTTGGTCTGGGGATTTTTCATATCACTTTTACTAAACTAAAAAACAAAAGATACACTACCACCAGTTTATTATGTAAACGATCCTGTTTTAAGTAAATTAATTGAACCAGTTTTGTTCACTGTTGTCCAGGAGCAAAATCACAATTGGATATAGCCTAACCTGGAGAAACTACAAAACAATGGGTAATAAAACTTAATAGAACCGATGGGTAATAAAACGTAATGGCACCGAGACTAACCTGGAGTACAGCTGCGTGAGTCTAATAATCTGATTAATGTTATGAAGACATGTAAAAAGATCTTCCACTTCCACTGGAGGAGGGTGCCCAGGTCGTATCTTAGTATCGTATATTTGCAGCATGTATTTGTACCTGTATACATGTGTGATCAATGATTTATTTGGCTTTGATATAAACCAGATTGTCATTCTTAAAGTGCAATCAAGTGAACACAAGACACATGATTTCTAGTCACTTCTGCAAAACATGACCAGATTTAAGATAAACTCATGTTCCTTCTTTTTTTAATGCAGTCAGCCATAACACAAGCATTTATTTTCAGCATTAGCATGACTCAAACTATATTTGAGAATGGATACAAAACTGTTAACAATAAATGCTATATCAATAGCTTCTTAAGGTTTAATCCCAGCTCTGGCCTGTGCACATTGCGTGTTAATGGGCAAGATACTTCCCGCACTTCCAATGCATGTGGGTTTATGGATGTGTGTGGGTTTGAGTGCAAATGCCTGTGGCTACAATCTGGCTAGCATGAATCTTATATATATGTGTTCATACACTATCTCATGCAAAACTGATAAAATATATAAAGTATCTGTAACATAAATATAGCTGTTACGATTGTCTAAACCACAGGATTCTGTGGAGCCTGTGGTGGCACTGTAACCTGGCCAGCAAAGACTTTCTAGGATTTTGGTCTGTTAGTGGCACTGATGTTTTTTAATGAGTTTTGAGTCTTTTTTAGGGCATTATAGGTATTTTTCTATTTATATATTGAAAATCAGAATATAAAATTGTAAAACTGTGGCACTTCGTGCTTGGGCCTGCACGTCTGTGGGTTTGAACTATGTCCACCTCTGTTTAACTGAACAGTTTGACTCTGAGCCTGGCATTTTGAGCAAGCACACGACCATCTAAATACACTTGACCTCTGCCTTCACTATGTCCCCAGCTGTTTGTCCAAATGTAATTTTCACTCTGTACTTGCATGTGACTTAAGTCAGTCATTGCCTGAAACTCATGTAAACAATCAAACTTTAGACTAAACACACCAACAAACGGACACTGGTATCCCCAGTGGTCTTCCATCCAAGTACTAACCATGCCCAGCCTTGCTTAGCTTTCAAGATCAGATAAGATCAGACATTGACAAGGTAACTAATGTTGTCATGTAAACAAAATTAGACACATTTTTCATGACAGAACCAGTTGGATTTATTGTCACAATGTTTTGACAATGTATGATCACTTATCCCATATTGATGTTTAGGTTCTATTTCTTTTTCCCTCCTTTTGGAGCTTTGTCTAAGCCTTGGATAAACTTGCGTGGCACTTTATAATAATCTGTAAAGCAGACACAAAGACATTTTAAATAGTTTCATCAAAATAAATGAAAGAATAAAACTGCCAAATAATAACCAGTCTCCAAACCTATGAGAAGATTTCCGACTTGATGGATCTGGTTGCCTTGGATTTGAACAAGCACTCGGTCCTTGGCCCCGGGGAGAGGCTGTAACACAGAGCTGGCCTGCACTCTGTGCTGCAGAGCTGTGGATACTACAGCCGGATCAAGACCATACAACTCTAGGTTTTTAATTAGTGTCACCTGCAAGACAATTAATAAATACTATTCAGTGGCAAATATTTAATTGAAGTTAAATTGACCAAGGTTAGACATTTCACCTTTTTATTGGATCCTCTCGAGGCAACAGAGATGTCTATGGAATCAAGATGGCCCTTCTTTGTTATAGGCTCTTGTCCTGGGAACACAATCTGATAGCATTCTTGCATCTTACAGAGTGTCCTGCAAAGGACAGGAACACTGTTCACTAGTGAGTCACACAATAACAGCAAAGGAAATACAATAATACTAAGAAAAAGTTATACTCATCCCTCTCAAACAAGTTTTACATTTGATTTCTTACAAGAAAATGTGGAAGAATAAATTGATTTTCATGTCTCATTATGGTAGAATTGAATTATGTAAGTTTTTTATTAAGGTAAAAAACTGAAGTGTTTCGGTCATTTGAGCCCCCCCAAGATCAATACAAGTAATAAAAAAGTGAAACAGTTATAGCTAAAAATTGGTATAATATGATGTTAAACTATACAAAATTATATTATAGCTATTATATTATATTGTATGCAAATGATACAAAAGATATTATTTATACATTTCCCCATTCAGTTTACTGCACCTGCTAAAAAGATCGTCCCACTTTATTGACTCCAATTCCTGGTATTCCGATTTCTCCAGAAGACAGTCACACAAAGTCGGGTTTATCATGACATAACTGTTGAACAAAAAGAAAGAGTAAATGCTCAGCTTACTATAGAACATGTGAACATGTGGCTCCCCTTAATTTAATTTTTATTCTATTTCAACTTCATATTCTTTCTATACTACTATATGAATTCCTTTGAAAAAATTCAGGGCAGTCTCAATATCTCAGTGTCCTTTTCCATCGCACAGACACAACTCAATTTTATTGCACTGCAAACTTACTTTTTATTGTTTTCAGCCACCAGTTCATTTTTTTTCACATAATCAGTGATAATACTTCTTACTTCTGCAGGCTGGAGTACTGTTCCTCTTCTACAAGAATAACAACAGAAAATGAAAACGTCATTCAAGTTACATAAGACAATTAATAATGTAGAGTAGACATGGACATATGTAACACCTATGTAAAATATGGACAGGTAGCATACTAATGTAGAGGGATTAAATATGAAATTTGTGGATTAATTTCAAGTCGAGTCAGGGTTATATAGACACTTTTTCAGCACACCTTTTCTGTGCATCCAGGAAGAGAGGTTCCACACGTGCTGACACTGAGTACACAGTGGTGATCTCTGGGGGGTGGTAGGGAACGTCCCCATCCCGTCCTTCAGGTGCTGCGTCAACCTCACAAGAAGCCTCCTCAGGGATGCTGAAGGAACGTAGTCTGTAGAATAATAATGTAACTATGAGTTATAAGTATTATGCTATACTCTGAGAATGTGTGTCAAATCATAAAACATAATGTAAGATTTCACTCACTCTGGATTTTTCCAGTCCACCTCCACAATGCTCTCCACTCCCTTTGTCAGTTCTTTCACGCGTATCAAGCTGTACTGTTGCTGCATCGTATGCAGAAACTTGGAAAGCTGCACAACATTGTATACAAATGGATTTAATTTCTTCATTCATATATTCTATTGCCTTAAACTTTCAACTCTACCTTCTTATAACTTGATTTCTTTATGTCCAGTTGCTTCCCGCTTGGACTGAAATTAAACCATAATTACCTAAAATTTACAGTAATGTAGAATTTCGAGTGAAAATTATTCATGAAGACCAATCTTACCAGCAGGCAAACATGTGATTGCGAAGAAATGTGCTGGTCAACACAGGGAGCTCTGACTTTTTCAATTTGCTCTTAAGTGCATGGAGAAAGCACTGAAACAGTAGGGAGTCCATCAGCTCTGCGAAAACAGAGGTCAATTTAGGTCATATAGATTCTCTCATCAACATGTTTTGAGTGCTATAACTCAAGCACAAACAATACAAGGTATTTGTAGGCTATATTTGGTCCACTTTTCTCCCTGCATCCTCTGGGCAACCTGCCAGAAGCAGGGACCCAACTTCAGATATAGAAATGTAATCTTAACAAGAAGTGGATTTTATATAAGCATGTGGACTATGATGATCCACTCATTAAAGTTACTTTTTGGATCCACTGATACAGTAGTTTAAAGTAAAGCTACACTAAGAAGGTAAATACTATATTTTCATAAGTTAATTTCCAAATTTATTGACAGACACTTAAGGAATCTCATACCTTGTGGGCTTCTTTGCTCATCTTCCATTTTCTTTTCCATGTCAATTTCCTCCTGGATTTCCTCAGCCACACTCAGCTGCTCCACTCCAGTACAGACCTGATCTGTGACCTCTTGACTGTTTGCCTCGTCACAACATGTTGCCACCTCTTCCTCCTTCCCCACTTCTTCCTCTGAGTTACTTTCCTCTCCATTCACTTGTTCTACAGTTTCTGTACTGTCTGGTAATGAGGGAGGACCTGACTTATCACCAAAGGCCCTGAACACACAAAAAACCCTCATTGGATTTATTATGTCAACTGAATAATAAATGTTTGGCTCAACTTCACCCCTTTATTACATTTTATCTTGCACTTAACACAATTTCACAAATTGGTACAGAAAGATGCCAGCCATTGCCAGTCAATAAATTGACCTCAGCTAAACCAATGACTGATGCTGATATAAGAATAAGGAGAAAAAACAACAGCACTGACCACAGGTTATCCATATATGTGTGAAGGATGCAAACACCTCTGCCCTTCATGCCTGAACTCTGCATCTCTGTAGTGGACACCGCTGCAGTCCCAACAGCAATAGGAGCCCTATTATCAACAGGAGCAACATTTGCTTTAAATTTTTAAATATAATACTACAATCATAGTAAAGAAATGTAAACTTGCCCATTATTGACCACTTTCACAGCACAGCAGTCCCCTCGCTTCACATGGGGGAGACCACTCTGGGTCACGACAACACCCGGAAGCATGAGGTCTATTAGTTAAACATGAAGATTGCACATTAAATACATCAGATATTGGAATAGTATGAACAATAACTTTAAAAGGAAAAAAAAAACACCTGCTCCTCCAATTAATTTGTCAAGAACAGGGGGCCATGTTGTGAAAGCTGGTAGCAAAGCTGGAAATCTCCAAAGCACATAAACTGTGAAATAAATACAAGTGATTTCAACATTGTACCACAACCCTGTTAAGTTTGAACAAATCAGATTACCTGTGGGATAAATGCATTTCTCCAATTCAAAAAATAATGGATTTTTGTTAAGAACGTAAAGTGTCACTGCATCTCCTTTGTGAGCATAAATTTTGACTACATTTAACTCTTCTTTGTTGGGAACCAGTTCTGACAACTCATCTGCAGTTAAAACAGGGAAGGCACCTGATAGGTCAGCTTTGAGCTTTCTCCTGTAGAGGTTAAAAAAAAAAAAAAAAAGTTAATTACACACGTTTGTGTTTTATTTAACGGGTTATTTTACACTGCTACACTATTTAAATACGATTATAAAACTGTCTTTTGATACCACAGATGGGCTATTCATTTTCGTGGCACGGCATTTTCCACTACCAAAATGGTAGTTTTGACTCGAAAAAAATTAAACAGTTAAATACAAAGGCATTAGCAAAGATTATAATTAAATAAATAGCATCCGCACCAAGTTATATTTAAACAGGAAACTCTCGTTGGTCATTTTTAGGATAATTCTAACACTGTACATTTCCTCAAAAACAACACTGGAGTATCTGCTTGTACATAGATGCATGTTAACCAGATTCATTAAAAACATAGTGACCTAAAGACTTATGTTTAAGGAATAAAACGTGAAATAATTCTAGTGTCAGAATAACTCACCTGTCAGATCCTTTAATTACAGTGTTGGATTTCACTCTGAACGGTTTGGCAAACATGATTGAAGGGGCAACTCTTCATAGTATACACCTGACAAAATCAACTTACAGTGCGCCCATTTTTCTCCTTTACCAAACAAAATAAACATAAAACATATCGTCCATTTCCATTCAGCGTGTTGGTCCGACACCTTTTGTCATCCGACCGGAAACTGCATGTCGGTGTTGCGTTCCTCGTAGTCCGCATGTCGCTGGATGCTGCTTGTGAGTAAGAAACAATTTACGTAAATGAAAATGTTTTTGTCCAAGTTTAATATAATCATGAGTAGCAAATTAAATCAATCTTGGATCAGTATCTAAATTTAAATTAACTTGAAAATGTTTTGGCTCCTAACTTAGTCTAGTTCTTTCATTTTGCTTAGCCGATGAAATACTAATTTTCCCGGGATAGTCCATGGATCTGGGACAGTTCCAGTTTTGAGCTCTGTGTCCCCTGTCCCAACAGATGTATTCAAAACCATTCATTTGTCACAGTTTTATTCAAGAAATGCCCAATTTTTAATCAATGTGATACCTGCTAACAATAAAGAGAAGCATACATTGCCACCTGTTTATGTAAAATACAGAAAAGCTGCTTACATTTCCAAAGCACTAATGTTAGTCATGAATGGGCCAAGTGCATAACAATTTCCCTTAATTATGCACTTATTTCACTTTTTTTGTTGTTGTTGAAAAATGGCTCACCCTATGTTAATACAACTGTTTGGCTGTTTTATTTTGCACTAGTACTTTCAAACTTTTCACTTTCACTTTTCACTTTTCTGCCATGGATAGTCTACTGCCTCATCACCAAAAACTGTGCTAAAACAGGGCTAAAAGGTCTAAACATGCGGTTATTGATGCCTACACTGCTCAGAAGAGAGACCTTGAATACATGAACAAATCATACTTTTGTATAAAATTTAAATGAATAAGGTTTAAACTGGCAAAGGACCATGACTACCATTTGAAGAAGCCTAATTACCACCAATGATGCACACTCATCCATTTGAGAAACATTGTACATTTATTACCATTGGCTTTACTACCGACTCCAGTGGCCCCTCTTCCTCAATTATACTGCTGCCTCTATTTGTGCTGCAACTACAATTACCTCCCCTACTAGCTCGTAATAAGTACCTCTGCTACTTTTCTGCTGCCTGCACTACCTGTACTTTTTCTGCTGTAGTACTGTAAAACTACTTTTACTGCAGCCATTTCCACTGTACTCCCACTACTGTTACTTCTGCTCCTGCTCATTACTGTTTTATTCTGTCTTTAACTAAAAGCAAATAATTCTGAGTAATTTTTACATTTAATTAAAAAGGAAATATATATAAACCCAAATTACTATTAAAAAGCACAGTCTGTTTACTGATTTATTTTTGATTTATTATGATCAAATAACAGACTACATCCAATCAGTTGTAATTTAAGTGACAGGCAGAACATGCAGCTCTTTCAAGTCTACATTCTGTGCTTGTCTGCGTGTAAAACATAAATTACGTGTGACATGTTGATGTTAGTCTAAAAACCTTACAAAACCACAGCTTTGTCAGGCTTTAATTTTACCTGACAGATGCTTGGCTTGAACTTTCAAAATGGTCACATTACATCGAGCAAAAAGTGTTTTTTTCACACAAACCTTTGTATCATTTAATGTATTCATTCAATGACAAATGTTGTTCTCATGTGTTTTTCAGAGTCCAGAAATTGAGGGGAATATTTGGAGTTTTTATGCCAGTCGTCTGCTGCTAAGTAAGTCTACTCTGAAATGTCCCTACTGTGGGGCATATAAAGGTTTTCACTTCTCACATTATTACTTATAATTACTTTCATCACACTAAAATGAAAATGTGTATGCAAACTATAGCTATAGCTTTATCTGCTTTTAGAGGAGCAGATTCCATCATATCATTTTACAGTTTGAATTTATAAGTGTTATCTTTCTGCCTGACACTGAAATACTGAAGCATTTCCTGCAACAAAAGCAGCCGTCAGACAAACATACACCTCATCCAAAATGTACCCAGAGTTATATTTTGTTTCATTCAGTAATCCTTTATTATTAATATGTCTAGATCTCCCAAGTTTAAAATGTTATGTTCCATCTTGTGATTTCATGAAGTAGTAGTTTTCAAGTTAACAGATAAACCTTTTATCTCTCTATCTCTCTTTTATCTCAGGGCTAAAAATGATCCAAATGATTATAGTGAAGAAGCATGGAGTTTAATAACACAATGGGACACTTTTGCCTTTTCCAACATGACATGACAAAGTTGAACAGATTGTTTTAAGTTTGAGAAAAGAACTCAGCCTAAACATGCAGGTTTTATCTGTTAAACACGTATTAATGAAACAAAACACAATTCCAGGTATTTCTATGATGAGAAAATTACAAGATAGATCAGGAAACTGCGCAATCTGTGCTCTTTAACGGTGGTAGAAGGATACAAACAGGTCACACTCTACTCCTCCCACACTCACCAATTTGTACCACATTAGTTTAGCAGTGGCGATTAAATATCCTTATCCTATGATCCTAATAAACAATAAATATGTTTTGTCTAACCCAAAAAACAAGTCAACAAGCAGAGACTGTGTTAGTTTGTTCCTTTGTGTAGTAGTGACAAGTCTGGGGATGTTTCTGTCATCAACAATTGAACAATGGCATTCCTCTAAAGAATTAATGAAATAATGGTGTAGATACATTGCCCAGCCAAAAAAAAAAGGTCACACACTTGGCTTGGCTTTTACTGTGGCATTGTTTTCTGCAATGTCACAATTTATTTCCATCCAAACTGTTCCTAACCAATTGCAGCAAGCAACCCCAGATAATAAAACTTAGTTAAATCCAGGTGGAGCCCTTTTTTGGCTGCACAATGTAGCATTACATTATACCATGATTTACTTTCCTGTAGATTTATTGGGAAAGAAGATGGGCTCGTACATACTGAAATAATTTTCCATGCATTAAATGTTTTTTTTCAAGAGGACATATTATGTAAAAACACTTATGAGCTTTTAACCATGTTATAAAAATACTCAAAACAATTATTATTTGGTCAAGTGGATTTAGTTTTTTCTATTTCTGACACCGACAGCCCAGCCCCTCAGGACAGGACTCAGCAATGTCTTTATATCTACAGAAACACGAGCACAGCCAGTATGAGATGTCTCATACTGGGGGAGGGACATGGGAAAGGTGGTTTGAGGGGGGATTAAAAGAGTCTTTCTATTTTAAAGTGGAAAAACCCTCAGCAAAACGGGTTGCATTCCTAAAGACTGTACCAATAGTTTTTACTGACTACATTTTAGCTTTTACCTACTCCACATCTGCCTACATCCCTGTACTTACTTGTAGTTATTAAAAAAAAGCCTCTGGGTAATACAGGTAGTAGGAGTTCTGAAATGTCATGTCACAATCTTTCTGCAATAAAATCACATGTTGATATATGAGGCTTTGTACAGGGAAATGTCATTGACATGCATGGCAGTTTTAAACAAAATGTTAAGATTTCTGTTCATTTAGCTGTTTCAGATCAATATTGTGGTTTAGAATTAACATAATTTAATACAATGATCTGTGTATGTTTAATGTTAAACTCCCAAATAAGTATACTGTCTTTTTAAAGTAGTGAAATGAAATGAAATCTGTGTGTATAATGAGTAAGTTATGTCGAAAAAGAGATTTTGATCTCAATGGTTTTTCACCGGTAAACTGCAGTAAACCCAAAATAGTTTTCTCATGAATGAAGGAATACAAAGATAGGCTTTGAGCTACCACTGCCTTCTGCAAATAACTAGGCTTCCTCATCTGTGCCAAGGCAGGAGGTTTTAGTGAGGAGAAACACTTCCTCTCTTTTTATGTTGCACAAAGTAATCTTTATGTGGTCAGTATGTGTCTAAATTGTTTGTTCATTGTATCTTTTATGACCCCTAACACATAGTAAAAGTAAACAGTAAAATTCATTGTTCATATATCAGGCTTTATTCTGGATTGTTTTTAACAGTTTGCTCCCTACTTGTGTAAAAAAAAAAAAAATCTGCTAAAAATGAAAATTGGAAATTTGACTTATAATATATTTTAAATAGTTTCCTTTGTCACATTTGAGCCATAAAATTGTAAAACTATAAAATTTATATTTAGAAAATGTATTTTGTCCTCTTTTTATATATAAACTTGTGTTTTATAAAATGTGTTTTCTTCTAAAAAGACAAACTGTAAAAGGCCAGGTAAATAAGCTCTTTAATTCTATACAATTTGTTTTATCAGAAAAAACACAAAGCACTTGTTTATGTGCAGCCTCATTTAATTGGCTTGGAGGCAGTGCACACCTCATCAGATTGTGTTTTAGTTTTGTAAATTCCCACATTGTGGTATGGCCTTTGAAGCTTCTGCTCATAAAAATGTGTGTGTATGTACTGTGGTTTCAATTAGCAAATCGTGATTGTGTAAAGAAAGTCTAATGTGTTGCAAAGAGTAACAACACTACACTTCTTACAACTTGGATTTTAGATTTATAGAAGAATTGTTTAAATACCACAGTGTTCCATTATGCTTCTCTTTTCAGGAATACATGAAAATCATTGATGGGTGCCCTGGCTGCTCTTCCCAACAGCCCTCTCCATTTATCTGAACTTGATCCTGATCTGGTTTGCCCCATGTGAAAGAAGAGTGGACATTACGGTAATATAAAGCTAAGGTAAAATCTCTTCTCTTCAGAAGGGTCATGCACACTTAAACACTAATGTATGAGATCACAATTTTGTTGTCAGAAAACCTACATGTGCCAGATAACATTTACCAAATCAGTGCAAAGTGTGAATCTTCAATAATTTTTACTATCCTAACCCTGCTTTTGGAGGGTGCATTTTCTTTGCAATTTTCACATAGATTTTTAGATGGTAGAAAAATAACAGTTTCACGTATCCTCTATCTCCACCCACTTCTCTGTACAGACTTGTGATTATTCAAGGTACTGCTGTCAGCCCACCAAAACTAAATGATCTGCATCTGTGTATTACGTATAATCAGGGGGTCGTAAATGTCTTAAGAGCTACAAATTTCCCTTGACACATTTAGACTGTGACCAAAAACCTTGACAGGTTTGTCCATTACTTGCTGAAAGGCATCCAGTTGTGAATCTGCACAGTTTGATTACTTCAGCAAAGAAGCTCAATTGAATAGCCCTTCAGGTACTGTGTCAGTTTTGTCTTCATTCTGTGAAAAAAGGATATACCTAGGACGAGACTCATAGTCTATCAGCAGGTACATGTTTCAGTCCAGAAGAAGCAGCACTGGCGCCAGCTCCAAAAATGCTAACTTTCTCCACAGGGTGAACAGTACACTGTAATCTCCAAAGTGATTACCTGCAGCAACTCACAAATATTTCTTAAGTCAGTGCTCAAATAACAGGGTTGGTTATGCAGAGGACATGCAGAGGACACAATTTAGCTTCAACAAATGCATGCATGCTTTGTTGTTCTAGTTAATTCCAAAGCAACACAGTTTTATTATTATGTAAATCATAGTTTGTACAGCGTAAATGTTTAATACCACAACTTCCCCCCAGAACAATAAACAACAAGGCAGACTTTATATAGCTTTCCTAATGATAAGGCATGACACAGTGAGCGAAAACAGGGTTGTAAAAAAGCAGATGTCTGCAGTGCTGCACAGATGGGATTGATATTGACATGGCTGGAGGTGATATTTTGTAGTGTGTATTGCAGTGTATAAGCGGAAAAATGTATACGTTTTAATGAGAGTGTGTGGCTGGGGCTGCAGCTGCAACCGCGAGGGGTATGTTTACCATATATACCAACAACTTCCCAGCCTTAGTTTCAGAGCAACACACACAAGGAGGAGGTATTACGTGGGACCAATTGGTGAGTGAACTCTTTATTTTAAATTTAGAATAAACTATTATAATATTACCTATATTTATTATTATAATATTAAAGGTCCTATATTGCTCAAGTATTGACTCTTGTGAGCTATAAAACATATAATTCTCTTATCTCTTTAAAAACATACCTGGAGTTGTGTTTTGTTTCATTCACATGTGTGAGTAACCCTTTAGTATTTGTCTGTCAACATCCGCAAAGCTTAAAATGCTTTATTCCACATTGTGATGTTGTATAGTGCTACCTTTTACCTTTTGCTTAGTAGATTTTGGCAACTCTAGGGCATAACCTAGGGCTAACATTAGCCAAATGATTCATCAGGTGTATGGAGATTAAAACACAGTGGAATGCTTTCTGTTTTATCACATGGCATCACAAGGTGGAACAGAGTGCTTTCTGTCTGAGAGAAGAACACAGCCTAAATATGCAGGATTTGTGGGTTAAACATGTGTGAATGATAACACAACTCTAGGTATGTTTTTGATGAGGAACCAACATTACAACATAAACAGAAAAAAGCATGATATGGGCCCTTTAGTACCTTTTTTTAAATGTTAAATGTATAATAATACAAGTGTCTCCCTAGGGATCATGCAAGCATTTGTGCTTCTTCTCACATTTGGATTAGTACCTCTAAGTCTTGGCCAGTACAGCCAGTTTCAGTGGTTGTCCCAGCTCCGTGGACGTTGGCGCCATGGTGGCTGGATGGCAGACGATGTGGATTGCCCTCTGGAGTGTGACTGCCCCTCAGCTTATCCAACAGCCATGTACTGCCACAACCGCAACCTACAGCACATCCCCTACGTACCCTCTCATATCAAGTATGTCTACCTTCAGCGCAACCAGATCTCAGGAATCCAGGAGGGCGTGTTCGATAATGCTACCGACTTGGTTTGGGTTGTCCTGTTTCACAACAAGCTTAACTCTGAAAAAATTGGAAAGAATATTTTCAGCAAGCTTAAAAATCTTGACCGACTCTACTTGAATCATAATGAGCTTACGCGTATACCTGCTAACCTGCCTAAGTCTATCACAGATCTTCGACTTGGACACAACAAAATCTCTAAAATCTCTTCAAGCTCATTTGAGGGAATGGTTGACCTCTCCAATCTTCAGCTTCAGGGGAATGAAATAGAGACTGTTGGAGGTGCCTTTAAGGGTCTAAAGTCTTTAAGCAAGCTGGATATCAGGAAAAACAAGCTAAAGAAAATCCCAGAGAACCTCCCTGAAAGGCTACAACAACTGTATCTGGAGTTCAACCACATAGACAGTGTGCCTCCAGGCTTTCTAACCAAGACACCAAAGTTAAAGTTTGTGCGTTTAGCCCATAACAAACTAACAGATAAAGGACTTCCAGCCAATGTCTTTAACATCAGCACATTAGTCGAACTTGATCTTTCTCACAATAAACTGGAGAGGATTCCCACTGTCAGCAGGCACCTGGAAAACCTTTATCTCCAAGCCAACAAAATCAAAGGTAGGAACATGCACCCTATATATTATTCAGACTAGAAGTTCAAGTGCATTGTATTAGACTTTACAGTAAAAGGATGTTCAGGATGTTTTCTATTCACCAAACATATGTTGAATATTCAAATTCTCCCTATTAAATGAATGGGAAACAGAATGGGTCAAGCTGTGACAAAGGGGTCAGGGGTCATGCAGTGACAAAATTGCATGTCAAAAATTTAAACTTACAGGAATCAACCAGTATCGGAGAATATTGAGTCAAAATAACGTCAGTAATATAATAAAGAAGTGTATCCCATTTCCTTCTACACTTCACAATATCTTCACTCTTTTGTCCCTTCTCCATGCCTTCAAATCAAAATTGATCATTTTATACTCAACAAATTTGAATTGGTGGCTCCTAACATCTTGATATGGTTTATTTAAGTCATAATCGTACAGTCTCAGTCTCAGTCCAAACTCATATCTGTGTTTCCAATCTGTTTTCTTTCAGAGTTCTCATTGGGCAGCTTTTGCAGTTCGATCGACATGACAAACTTCTCCATGTTGAGAATGCTCCGTTTGGATGCCAATCAGATCAGTGCCAGAGACATTCCTCCTGAAGCTGCCTACTGTTTGCGCCGTGTTGCTTTTATTGATGTTTAGTGTCTCTACTTCTGTAAAGGCACAGGAAAAGGAGTTGAACGAGCTGGCAGTCAAGTAACATATGCAGGTTAAATAGGACTAAACTTGTACTAAAATATCGAAATTTTGCAAATACTTACTGAATATGTCTCAATACTGAATACTGCCAGGAAACAAAGCAAAATCTGTATACCACTAAAGGTAACATATTTTGAGAACCACTGCTCTCAAGAATGCTAATTGCCAATTTTATGTTATTGATAGTGCAACTTTTCCTGTATTAGTGAATTGGAAATGCCACAAGTGAAGAAAATGTGTCTAAATGATAGAAGTATCAAATGAAGCTACACAAGATGAACAGGAACTAATCTTTTCAGCAAACCCATTATTATATCATCATTTTGGCAGATGATTTAACAGATGGGGCAAACCAATGGAAGCACTAGTATATGGGAAAAGCAAGTATTTGGCCATGGAGACATTGGCCTCAAATTACTCAGAAGCCTTGTCTCCATCATGTGGTGCATTGTGATACTGCATATGAATGGCGGGTGACATGTAATATTCTAACATTAGTTACTAATGTGTTTGACTTTCTGATAATGAGGATTTTTTTTTTATTATGCTGTAACATAATAATCATAAAAACATTTGATTTGGTTTTGCCATTATTAACATTACAATGTTTGCTCATTTTGTTATGCCTAATTTAAAGAAAACATTCTGGATTATGCTTTTTGTAATGCATTTAGTATTAAACAGAAACATTAGCTGATCATTATTTTTCATTGTCTTTACTGCCAACTGCAATATTGATCTAAAAAAGCTTAATAAAAATGGGTAAGAGTGGTAAGCAGCAGGTTTTCATTTACTTTTTAGAACCAGAGAAGTGAGTGGAGATATGTGGTAGGTGAAAAGAGATTTTCTGAATACACCCGCCTTGCATTTTCTTTAAAAAATTGTGAACAATACAGGATTACTTATTATCAACCAAGGGCAATGATGAGGGATATAACACAGCTGTCAATTTAGCAAAATATGTTCCCTTAATAGTTTTGTGTTGATACCTTGTACCAATTTGAATGATCTGACATTTGACATTTGCTCATTCTGTTTTTTCTTTTGTAAATAAGATAGGCCACATTGCTAGGTGGTTTGTTTAGAAAGCATTTAACTTATTCTTTTTGTAATTAATAAATGTGAAGCATTTAAGAGAGTGAAAAAATGTAGAGCTCTCTTGACAATTCTGGCTGCTTTGAGGCAGTCCCCACATATTTATTGTTGAAGACAACTTGCTTTTTCATGTCACACAGCTGCCTTTAATCCTTTGCAGAAAAGCACTAAATTGGATTATAGACATACTTTCCTTGTTTTGCAACGGAGAAGTGTCTTGAAAAGAAAGATGAAATGTATCCAGTTCAGCAGTGGTTTGTACATTGATAAGCAGTAGCTTGTAAAATTAACTATATTACAGATCAAATTATACTGATGTTTCTTTTTCTCTTTCC
>KN501955.1:0-28723 GCA_000787155.1 Scartelaos histophorus | reverse complement strand
TTTCCCTAAGAGTTATGAAGCGGATTAGCCTTTTTCTTTGTCCGTGACCAGACACATGCACAGCATCACAGATGGGGAGCGGTTTGATCATTTTGTTTCCAAACAGAAAAACAGTTGAGATACATGGACTTTTTCGAGTGGTAGGCATAACATTTTTTGGTGCTTTGTCGTGCATTAGCAGCTGTTTCTGCTAGTAACAACACTTCAGTGTATTTGACCAATAACACACTACTCCCCAGAACTTGTAGTGTGAAGGAGAATATGGCTTTAATCAAACCATTTGCGATCCTTAATGAATTGTTTCAACACACAGGCTGTAGGCAGACTTTTAATAAAAAAAGATCTATTAAAATTAGATTTCAGTGTATGCATATCAATACAGTGCTAGCTAGAGAAAATATTTATTTTACTGTACATCACTGTGACTGCTTTAAGTAATAAATAATTCATACATGTGTTTGGCAAAATTACAGTCACTGGGTTAAATGGTAGCAAGAAACATCATGTATTTTATCAAGATGTAAAAATAAAACCTCAATGTTCAGCAATACCGGCATTTTATAATGCGTAAACTTCCTATACAGAACAGATTCCATTTAAGGTCCGTCTAAGGTCCAGCGCTCAGTCAAACCAAAACCTCAAATGAAATAGATGAGCATAAATGATACATTACACACAAATAAAAGCACAAACTTTACAAGTTGGATCAAATGTACAGGTTCATAAGTGCTCTGTCTGCTGTCTGCGAAATGTGCTGCAATTGAGAAAATGCCAAGGCTACAGTGAATACTGAATAGAAACAAATGTTCTTGTAAAAAGCTACAAAAGAACACTTACATTATTGCTCTTCCATCTCGATGCCTTGCAGATCTCTGTTTCACATAGAAACACATTGTTTAAAATTGGCATCATTAAGAGACCCATAGTTGTAGTACCACACAGTACAAATCTTACCTTAGGTCCGTGTGTGTTCTTGACCTGTGACGAGTCTGGGATTTCTGGAAACCACACACAAAGAGACATGAATAATCAGACATTCGTAACACGTCTTACATGTTTTACACACACTACTCATACGCCAGACTTGTTGACATCCAGACAGAGGACCAAAAACGTGAAATATTAGGTGTTAGATGTTTTTAAGATATTTCACACATTTTATTGAGATTAAAACAATGTTCTTTCTTCCACTGTTTGGTTTGAGTGAATAGTGTTTTTTTTCTTTGGTAGAGACCTTTTAATTTGATGTTGGCTGTTTTTTTAAACACATGTATGAAATTATCTTACTACTGTTGAGCTATATAAATATTGACCCTGGCTACTCTTTATAATGTATGGCAGGTGCTGGAGCAAAGCTAACATTTTGGTGGAGTCCCCATGTTTATGTTGTTTTGACTGGTGCCTCTAGACAAAGCTGTGCTTGATCCTGCCTCTCATTGAGCTGGAAAGAGGTTAAAAGTCAAGGTCAAGAGGTCAAGCTAGGATGAAACAAAAGTAAATTTCTGTTTCTGATGGCTGATTTATGAAGTAACATTTTATGGTTTTTTTATGCATTACTTTCTTTTTTGTTATAAATCTTAATGTGATGGAAGAGCAGAGGCATTTTGTCTGGATACGCTTGCTACAATTGCTGTATATATGCCAGTTTAATGCATTTCTTTGGGTTGGGTTCCAGTTTAAGTTTTAAAAATGCACAACATATAAATTGCAGTATCTTTAATGTTAAGAAGAGCACACAGATTGACTGCGTAAGTTGTGCAACTATTACTGTTGACAACTAAACAGAATCCTTTGTTGGACTAGAAGGATTTATTCATATTTTTACTGAGACCATCGCTGGCTAAAGCTTGAGCGCATAAGAGACAAATGTTTGTCCAAAGGCTTGTCCTTTGATCATGATGAGACCACTTAAAGGCTTATGAGCAGTTGGGTTGGTGTTGGGTTTAACTTTGAGCCAGTCTGATGTTTACACATTTACTTTTGTCTAGCATGTACAGTTCTTTAAAAGCAAGTAGTTTGGTGAAAGCTTCTACCATGACACAAAGAAATGGAAGAAGGTAAAATTGTGTTCTATGACAAAAATATCCTTTACTACACAAAGACAAAACTGCACATTTTAAATGAACATTGGTTAAAATGAAATAGAAAATTGTGTTTTATTTCATTCACACATGTTTAACACATAAATGTGGTTTACTACAATATCAAGAATGCAGATGTTTTGTGACTGCTTTTGCTATGGCTTGTGTTTGGCTCAGTATTGGAAGCAGAAGGATTACAGAGCTTTGTGACATGTGACTTAGTCAGCATGCATTAGCTATAATCAAAACCTTTATCCATGAAACAACTATTTTTCTGCAAAGGCATATCCATACATGTTTACATCTATCTAATACATGTGCAGTTAAACTGGCTGATTTGTGTCTTAATAGTGGTGAGAAACCCTGACTGAAGTCAGTTTGTTTGGCTATGGTTCTAGTGAGGGCCTAATGTGATTGCTGCTGATGTAACCTTGTTAAGATGGTGTGAGTCCTGCTGTTGTGCTGTGTGATTGAAGTCTTTCAGGGTAAAACATGTTTCCTTTAAACTTGTCCATCGTTTTCCACTTAGGTTTGAACATCATGCTGTTTTTAATTGTTGTTTGGCATTTTTACTGTCCTGTTATGCAGCTTCGATGTTGTTTACATCTAAATGTTGTATTTGTATTCACTGAGAGTAAAAGGTAATTGTAAGTCATTCATTCTTATGGTTTTAGAAGTAATGTAGATGATGAACCAAAGCCAGAGTCATGTTCTGAGTCACAGAGAAGAGAGAAGAAGGTCTTACTATTAGTATTTACTAATATTTACTAGAAATAAAACTGGCTCACGGAACACAGGCCCAGGAGCGTAGCTTTCTCCAAGCTCATGTAAATGCACTGAATAAAATAATAGCAGTACCTTTTGTGTGATGAGACAGTAGAGAGTCAGTATGAACAGCAGCCCACCACAGATGGAGGTGATGATGAAGACCAGTTTGTACAGGTCTCGCACAGCTTTTCTCTGAGTGGCCTTTATGGAGTCCCTACCATAACTGTCTGTGGAAAACAACATTTGGTCAGTTATCCTTGTTGTCCCAGACATAATCTGCATAATTTGGATGTGTGTTTTGATTAGGAGGTCCACCTGTGAAGTACTGAATGGTGGACTCTGTTGGTAACTCTATGGTGGAGCTCAGAGTCTCTGTGTATTCGTTCTGGCATGTCCAGTCGATGGGAGCCTCACTCATTGTGACCAGCTCCCAGTAAAGTGTCAGCACCTCTAGTGCCCGCTGCAGCGCCTCTGAGGGAGAGCTTCTGTAGAGCATTTCAAAACTCTCAGGTTTGTCCTACAGCACAAAGCATACGACTCTCCTCAATCACCATATTTATCTTCTGTTTGATGTCAGTCTTTAACACGACATATTTCTGTGACATTTATTCCAATTATAGACAATGTAACCCACTAAACACTGAAGAAAGAGCACTTGAGACTCACCTCGACCTCTTCATTAATCTGAGGCACACACTTCTGAGAATACATGTTGAGGATCAGGGCCCTCAGGGACTGAACATAGCCATCATTCACTGAACCTCTGCCATATTTGAAGTGTGTAGTGAGGAGTTCTAAGATCCAGGGTAAAGCAGCTTTAACAAAGCAGCATTTGCTCTGTGGGAAACCAGAGCAAGTGGTAATAAACAATGCATGAAGCAGCAGATGGAAAGTTTGATTCAATGTTTCAAGAGGAAACTGTCCATAAAAACAAGGGTTACCTTACCAAACTTCTCTGCTCTATGAATGTGTACGTCATAGAACACCCAGCCCTTAACTGGTTATCCATCTGTAAAACAACAGTGAGATATCAGCTGTCTGTGCGGCTGATGTATGGGCATGATCCTGCGGGACTTACCAAGTGTCTGAGTGTGAGCAGATGCTCCCGTGTGATGGAGTGTCTGCATGGGCCAGGGACCTCCGTCATCGTCAGAGGGAAGCTCAGCAACACAAGCACACAAAGACACTTTACCTGGAACTGAAGTAGCCAGCGTCACTAAACTCTGACAGAGGGACCAACACATATGGACCACTTGAAATCAATCCACACTAGTTCACTATGAATATCCCCCACTGTATCATTAGGAATCCGATTCGTTCAGAATTCTCCCCCCTTTTGTGATTTTTGCCTCTCAACAAGAGTTCTCGTAAAAGATCTTTGAGTTTACCCAACACACTCAGCGTCTCTTTGCTGCCACAATACCACATACCACAGGTGTAAATGTGCATGACCTCAGAAGAACCTGTCCTACAATTTGATTAGTTCCAGTTGTGGTCAATACTTCTGTCCACTCTGAGGCATGGCCCGAGCACTACAAGCTCCTGTGGTAAATATGATGACCGCTACCAAGCTTTTGGCAACTCCTGCTCTAAAATCAACTCCAGATGGACTCAGCCCACAATTTTGGATTAAAAAATAATAATAATAATGACCAGCCAACACTTATCTAACACCTACAGCCCTTTACTAAATCATCTGCCACTTTATAGACACTTCAGTACAAACAACAAACTATGTTGTTATTCAACTTAAAACACAAACAAAAAGCATTATATATTGATATCAGTCTGTTCCTCATATTCTCTTTCCAGTCCTTTTTAGGACTTGAAATTATATAATATTGTTATATATGTTCCCAGGAGAAGTAATCACAGATTCCATTAATAACTGTTGGGGGCAGTAATAGGTTCCCAAGGCTCTAAAGGGAAAAAACTCAATTATGTTTAATACTGAGCTAAAAATCCAACACAGTGAGCAGAGAAAGGTCCAAAGCTCAAAGACCTGTCTCCTGTGGCAATTATTGGGAGTGAACTTTGTGTCTGGAGATGACTTATAATCAGATCAATTTAATCTAATATAACTATTGATGTGTCTGGTATGTGCCAGGAGCACATGATTCAAATGTCATCTATCACATGATTGCTCTTCTTGATCAGTTCCATGATGTCGGCATATAGTCCAGCAAGCTGCGTTACAACTATAAAGTTCGTAAAGTGCACTCATGCTTTCTCTTTTGTATTGCATGCTTCACTGAGGTCCACAGTAGAAAAGCTGTGCCCTTACCTTAGCTTTACTCTGGATCAGGGTTGACACAAGGATGGTCATCTGGTACGTGTTTGACAATGGAAAACACCAGACTCCTCTGTCACACACATTGAAGCAAAAAGATCCTTTTCCTATATTCAGTTCCACTCCACAGAAAGGAATTTGTTGTTAAGTAAATCTGACACTTCGTCATGTGGCGCGGGAATTATTGCCTGATGTGCTCCTCTTGCTCAGAGTGAGTTCAAACCAAGACTAACTGTCTCCGCTGACCGACGGCCCTTTTAAAGACCTCCCACCTCTGTTCTGTTTTACAAAATACTCTGTCCTGGGAATCACACTTATCTTAATATAAAATGACTAATGTCAAGTTAGGATTTGCTAGTCAAATTAGGAATGAATGTTTAAAATTCAAATTTTTTAGCGGAAAATTACTAACACATATAATACTGTACTGTACTGTATAGTACTGTATTGTGGCATCGGGTAGGTTCTGGAAAGATCCGTTCATGCCCTGAATGTTCAGGCATTCACCGATGAAATCAAGGCTTGAAACTGTCCATTGTTTTGATTGTAGGCCATGCACTGGCTGTCCTCAGGAGATCCAAAGATGCAGATCGCTGACCTCCCTTTGTGAAAAAAAATAGCAAATAAAAATATAATATTCTCTTAAGATAAACAAACAGCTGTTGTTTGAGGAATGTGTTGCCTCATGCTGGTCCAGGAATCTAAGACTTTCTGTTTTTGAACATCTCATTGTACTGGGGTGAGCAAGCTTTATGGAATAAGTGGGTGTGCACTATTTGTAAAACTGAACTGAAAAAGGAGAGGGAGAGAGAGCGAGAAAGAGAGAGAGCCACACACCAATTCAAATCAGGGATTTTTTTTTTCTCATGTCCGATTTGACCACCCCACTAAGAGAGAAAAACACTCCAGGAAGTCATTTTCCACGCTTTGTTACTTTAATGTGCTTACATGCAACATTCTGCACATTACTCATCTCTGAGTGTCACATCACAAACCTTTCTAACCTCAGGGCCTCTGTGTCTTCACCTACATTTACCATAGTTTTTAACCACTAGCATACTATTAATTTCCTTTATTTTAACATATTTTCCACAATGTACTGTTTCCTTAGATCCTTGGACCAGCATAGGCCTCATTGAGAAACCACTGAAAAAGCCATTAACCACAAGTTTCACGTGAAATCCATCCTCAGGTACATATGGAATGATGGCGCTTGTCTCACTGTTTTATCATCCACACAATATGTAATACAGAACTCTGGCTATTTTCAGCTACACAGCTAAAACCAGGGGGTTGAAATTTCAGGGTAAAATATTTCAGGGTTGTTTTTAACACAAAAAGTGTTATTTTAACTATTTGAAAGTTAAATGGGGGTTTGAGTCGGGGTTATTTGCCAAAGTTGATATGACTGAAGCTTATTCAACTTCCACTAGTGTTAATTCAACTCCCTTAGTGTTAATTTGGCGTTTTACACCCACCACATCAAATTCCCACCAAAGAAGTCCAGTTCTGTGCATAATTTCATTTTAAATTAAGTAAATGAAAGTGTAAAAATCAAGATCTCTGTTTGTTGTTTAGCTAAATCAGAATAACCCAGCAAAGTGTTATCCATTTACTCTCAAAACGTTAATATAACTTGATTTGGGGGTTAAACAGGCCTAGTCTTAATTAACATTTCCAAAATATTAAATTAACTCTAGAACAGATTGGACTCATATAAACCCAGAGAAAATGTTAAAATTGATATTATGAGAGTCAATTTTAACACTCCACTTTTTGCTGTGTAGCATAACCTGGTTAACGAAACAGTGTCCTCTCAAATGTGGCCTGTCTTAACTTTCTAAAGGAAATTTTTAGACTCAAATCTACATATGACAAAGATCTAAAAAGTACTTTTCCACCTGACATCTCACATGGTTTAACATTGAGAATGCATTTTAACTGTATCTATGTTTCTTAGCCTTCTTTGTTGTTGAGCTACAGTATGTTGATATTATCTCTTATCTTCAATATGCAGCTAAATGGTACATTTTGTGTCTCAGTGGTTCCCAAGCTTTTTTCCTCAAACCCTCCCCTGCGGATACCAGAGTTGCCAGGTCCAGGACCAATTCACTGGCATTTTTTAGTGACAATTCAGTTGTATTTTTACAATTTAATTTACAAAAATATTGTTTTGATGGATTGATCCTCTGACTAGACATAGCTCTGGGGACCATTCCAGGTGATGCTTTACAAAATGACTAGGTATCAGAATGAATCAAGCATTGCATGTATTACAACTGAATATCTATGTATGGAAGACAAATATTTCCTTGCACGTGTGGCTGAATCTGTGCTGTCTGATGTATCTGTGCTGTCTGATGGTGTTCTATAGGTTTCTATAGGTTTCTATAGTTAGGCTGTAGATCTAGATCGACTTACAAAGTGAGATATTTTTACTGCGGCTTGGATACTGTTTGAACAGAATGTCCAATCTACTGCAGAGAAGCAAATTCCTTAAGAAACTTTTGAGTTATATTTACTTTATCGCAATATTTTTGTAAATATGACTACAGTAATATTCACTGATCTTTAATGTCTTTGTCATGTGTGATGGACTGAATGTTGTTTTGCCATCAACGGATGAAAATTTGCCTCCATGGCTCTGGCACATTTACATGCTGTACGAACTCATGTTGATCAATGTGCACTGTCCCATATTTAATAAATAAACATAAACATAAAATAACTTTGAAATCTCAATCTCATATTATAAAGACACTATATATGGAGCACTAGCTAGTGGAAGTATTTATCATGATATTCTAAAGTATTTTTACTTGATTGTATTTATTTATTGTTCTTTAATACATGCACTGTCCATGATACCAAATGGCTGAAAATGAATGAATGCAAGAATACGTTCTGTATTGTACACTATTATATGATGGAAAATATTTAAAAGAGACATCAGTCAGGAAAATTCCTTCTGAATCTTTGACTTATCTTCAGATCTGGGATAAAACTGCATACTTTAAATTTCCATATGCATTTAAAGTACTATTTTACTTAATAGTAATTACCATGGAAATTAGCTGTACAAGTCACTGTCTACATACTGATTTTTCACTGTAAATATTGTACCATCTTAAATGAAATACATCTATTATAGTTTATTGTAGAGTTGTGCTTTGACTGTAGCATACACTATAGTCACTATAGTAATCTGCTCTGTAAGATAATTCCTGATTATCTACACTACCTTCTGTCTATTTTAGAACTACATAAAGCCTTTCTGTTGAAGAAATGTTTTTTTCTTTAGTAGGTCCATTACCCTGAGCAGTGCACATGACAGCCTTACATGCGTTTTACTAAGAAACTCTCCATTACTTCTAAATAATGACATATATTTCTGTGACCAGTACTGTGGCCACTTAATATGACACTAGAATCTGCCTTTAAACTAAACCTAGAGCAAGACTAGGAGTAGAAATGAAACAAGGTAGTTATTATTGAAGTTTGGCACGTAACAAGTTTATTCTTATTTTGTCAGCAGAATACAGATTGTCACTGTAGCAGTTGATAATGATCATCACAGTCACACGCTCATGGTATGTGTGTTTGCCACCCATAAATGCAAAAATATAGACAGTTTTCAGTGCAACCATTAACATAGATGTGGCATTTGTCCCAGTGAATGGTAAAAATAGTGCAGTGGTTTTGCAGTGTTTTTTATGGTTACTATTGGTGGTCCATTAACAGTGTTGAAAGTGCTCACTTTTTCACAGCCATGATTTAGATTATGTATTTATTTTGTTTGATTTTTAACATTTGCTCTCGTGATGGGGTTAAACTTAATTTAAGATAAGGGCACTACTTCGCCCTCTTCCATTCCCAATTAGGCCTGCTTTAGTCCTGCATTCATTCTGGTCCAGTACAGTGTAACTCTTGGTTAAATCTTATACAACTCCTGTCTTGTTCTTATGTTACATGTCATAATCTCTTTTTGATGATATTTGAAATGGCAAAAGTCTCTTGTGTGTTAAGCTTATGTGGAGTATAAAGTTTGTGAACCACTGCTCTTATGTAAATATAAGAAAAAAGAAAAGCATCACACAGCCGTAGCAAACCCTATCCGGTTATTGCGACGGTCAAACTCTGTGTAGTAGCGGGCGATAAAGTTGGCTCCCAAGATCCAGATGGGGCCTGTAGGGGGCGGTACATCCAAGCCTCTGAAGGTGACAGTGCAGATGTCACCCTCCATCTGAGACTGCTGCACGATAAGTCAATGACTTGTTAGAAAAATAACTACAGAATTGTAAAAGGTGCACCATGTAGATGTTTTTGCTTTGTCTGCAGTGTTCCACAGTATGGCATTATATACATGTGCCAGAAGGACTGATAAAATGTGTGGAGAAGTGACCCCGCTTATAGTAAGAATTCACATTTTTCAAGCCAAAACAAAACATGCAAGCTATTAATGTTTAATGCCATACTGTGGAACATTCACATCAAAGCAGTAATATCTCCATTGAGACAAGCAGGTGATGGAATCCACCAAACAAGTTGGACAGAGCATTTTCAGGCATTCATACAATGACAACTTTGAAATTGTGTCTTTTTCATTATTTTGCTTACCCATAAAATGTAGTCTTCATGTGTGAGGGAGTATTCCTCCCCTCCAAGATGAAAAGTCACACTGGGCAGACTGAGCACTGTGTCACAATCCACTTTGTACTGAGGAACACATACATCAAAGGTCATGATGACTGATGATTATTGTAGCATATTTCATAGGTTCATAGGTGAATGTTAAAATCTCACCCCACTTTCGTCCTGTTGAGCCCCAATGGTTTTCATCAGCAGAGTCACAGCGGACGCTGGCCCTGTGATGTAGGATGACCCAGTGTCTATGACAGCTGTGCAGCCCTCAGCACAAAACATCATCTCCGAACCAATAGACACACTGGAGAGGTGGAAATTCATAAATGTTACACCAGCACTGCTTTAATTAATGGAAAAGATCAATTTACTAGTTATCTCCAATTGTCCCATCAAATGTGTCTCCCCTTAGTTCCCTGTAATATTTCGAGGATTCTAGCTCACATATGTATGTGTCTGCAGCTTACCCCTTCATGATGACATCCCATTTTCCTATTTCCTTTGTGTCCACATAATTGAAAGTTCCTGTATAGTAGTTTGGGTCAGTCCCTCCAAGCACCAGTTCTCCTCCAGGCAAGTGCTTAGGGTCTCTATTAAACAATAAACCCTGTTTAAGTTTTACATTTAAACAACACTCTGTGTATCCCATTGCTCTAACATTCTTAAAAAATAATATTAATCCTTCAAACAACTCACAGAACAAACATACCCAAGCACTAAACTGTAGTCTTTATTTATTCACTCCATAATTTGTTGCACTAAGTAGCCAACTGCTCTGGAATGGATTTTATGAAGTGAAGCTGCCAGTCTGCACCTTTGGCTGCCTCTCCAACCACTTTCTCACACATCACATTCTCAATAGGCAAGGTGATTAAGTATGTTGCCAAGGACACAACAATAGTATGTTTTGTTTGGAGCAGGTTTCACACCACTAACCTTTTGCATGCTACTCACAAAACTGTTGCCGTCACTTAAGTTTTCGGAATGGCTCTGTGAACTTACTTGAACACTGACTGTCATTGCTGTAGATTCTCTTAACACTGTGTTGTTATGTTCATAACTATATGAGATGAACCTCATGGTGGGGAGGGATGTGAGCAAAATTGTCCTCTGTCTTGAATTGTGTTATTATGTATTATCTTTCTATGTATTTGTAAATTGTTTGTCGTATGCTCTTGGCCCCTCTTGAAAATGAGTTGCTGTATCTCAAGGGATGTTCCATGAACACATTTAAATTCAAATTAAAGTTTATTTTTTTCATCCGTTATTCTTGAAAAATGAACTTCCAAGAAAGTCTAATTTCTCTCCATCCCAATTTTGGATCTTAGTACATGCACATTAAACACAGCCAAAGAAGAATGGCAACAGATGAAGTGAAAAAACACACATCTAGCACCCTGCTGTCTAGCACGCATCCTACTTTATCTCTTTGGGTGTTCGTTTCTATTTTTCTCCCAATATATTTTTTTAATCATCATTAGAAATATTTATTTTGGCTCTCTCCTGGTGGTTTGAAAAGACTTTTGATTTTCCACACATGCTTGAACCACATGTGTTTCTGCCATGGATCTTACCTGCTGTAATAGATGGAGAACACTTCTTCTTTTAGGATGTGTTGAGACATAATGCGGTCGAAGACAGGGATAATTCCATCAATGGCCACAGTGGGATACCCCATCCCCAGGACACCATCAAACTTGGCAAAGATGAAGGGCATTGCTGACAGAGAAGTAGCTTCAGCAAACACTTGGACCACAGGAATCCCCCCAACCTCCGGATTAAAGAAAACAGAAGTGTCAAAGGTGTAACCACTCGCAGTCTCAAGGGTTTTGATAAATCAGTTTTAAACTCACCACAACCACATCTTCACTAAGAAATCCCCGGACATTTCCAGAGGCGTACTGGATGGAAAACCCTGTGCCATTCTCCACATAAGTTTGAGATAGTGATGCGTCATACCTATTGTGAGTAACTGAACGATCAAAATTGATTAGGCTCCCAAATTCAGCTTCTAAGAAATTCTCAATGTTCACCAGTAATAAATTCCGAATGCTACATTTTTTAGATTTTTATTTTCTAAGTCATCCAATAATTTCCATGATGTACTCACAGCAGGCAGTGGAAAAGGGTGAGCAACTCTGAGATGGCACCCACAAGTTGGCAGAACCTGTGTCAAAAACCACATTGAACTTCTGTGCTGGCGAGCCTATGGTGATCTCTCCGAAGTACTGCGTCTATCAGAGGAAAACGTGTATAAGAGGAATGACAAGACATTAGTTCTGTGTGTGTGAAGCTGCTCTAAAGGTTATAAACTTTTCACCATCTCTGAAATTATGACTCATCCATCCTGAAAATCAAATGCTCACTGAAGTCCAACTCTTTGGTGGTTTCTTCTCTGAGACATTTGACACCTTTCTAACATCCTCAATCTGTTCTGAACTTATGGAGATGAGAGGTTACTTTCCTTTCATGGCTTGAAGGCTTCAAACTACAAATCAAACTGCTAAGAGTACATTTTTGGTATTCCATTACACATGAATCATGCTCTAGAGGCACACATACAAGGTGCTTTTGAAATTATCTTTTATTGTGATACATAATAGAAACTTACATCCAGGTAGTTGGTGAGTGGAGTGGGAACAGTCCCATTGTTGGTGTTGTCTGTGGCTGTCTGGACCAGCTCACTCATCACTTGCTCCACTGAAACACCCATCTCCTGTAGCGTTTCCCTGATGGATGGCATCTTCTTCAAGGCGATTCTAGTGAAATGGCAGATAACACAGAGATCAACTTGACAAATTTAACAATAATTTAACCTGAGATCTTAAACACATGATAGATAAAAGATGTGTGGGAAGTATATTTTCTGTGCCGTATATTTGAAACCTTTGGCTGGTTATCATCCCACTATAAAAGTGATCCTATAATAAAGTACAGATTCTTTTACTGAATCTGCCAGGGCAGAAAAATGAGCAAAAACATATGTCACCAATGTTGAAAGCATTAGCCATTGTAATGAAAATATAAAGAATGTCTCTTCCTGCCTTTACTTGTTTGCTGCAAGTACATAAAATTACTTCATGCATTTTTATAGGTAGAAATTGTTCCTGAAACCAGAGCGCAAAGAACCGAGGTTCAATGTTAAGGCAGTACAACAGAATACAAAACATTACACCAAATCCAATAGCTTTTATTTGCCTGAACTATCAATATATAACCTTTGGAGAGCTTACCTGTGCAAGGCCCAACTTGAAGATGCCATCATCAATATATAAATCAAACATTGATTTAGTGCTGGTGACTTCATGACTTTTCTGGCCTGTGTCTGTGTGTAGTCCTTTCTGCTTGTATTTGGTCCCCTCTCCTCAGTGTCTTCACATGGGCCAGTAGATATAGCTGGGATCTTTGCTGGAGGTTAGACAGGATTGCCCCTCCTTGTTTCTGTCACACAGTCCCTGCTGTGATAAACAGGTCCCACTGAGAGGTCTGAACTCTGACCTCTGAAAACGGCACAGACAGACAACATTCTGCCTACAACCATGGGAGCATAGTAACTTACATCCATATTCCAAATTAGATCAACTCACTGTTTGTTTCATAGTTTGTTTTTACATTAGCACAGCACAATATTGTTTCATGATTGTCATGGACACAATAATTGTGATTAATAATAATATCCTAAAACATGTTAAAATTATTCAATTATTTAAAAAGAAAAAATACTGTAGATATTTACATTTTTAATGTTTAAACAACCTTATTGTATTGTAGTAGAAACAACAACAATCACCATGGAAATAGATAACACCAAATTTCCTCTTTCTGCACAACCAACATATAAAATAGAATATAAACATAAAGATTAGAAAAGGGCTGTACTGAAATAAGGTGCTAAGTATGGACTTCTAGGTTGTTGTGTGTCTCACATGGCTCAGTTTGTGGAATGAAAAACACTCAGTTTTGTGAGAGGAGCTGCTGGCATGCACTGGGGCCCATGTTGAGTGTACTATGCTGTAGAGGAGACTGTGGCTGTGATTCAATTTTTTGAATTTCTTGCTGTGATGCATTGACTTGACAAAGCATAACACATCATTATTTTGTCCTAGTTTTAACTTAAAGGAGTGAAAGCCTAGTATAAATGTGAGGAGGTGTCAGGGCAGGGTACAGTACCGACCACCTAGTGGACTCAGAGATACAGACAGGCTCTGTAGAGGACAGCAGGGTCATGCTCTCTGATACTCACTGCTCAGAATGGTAGTAAGGACTGGCCTTACTTTGCGGCAAGTGTTTGCCCTTCCTTAATGTAACAGCTTAACTGGAAACAACTAGATTATGGGGCGCTTTAGACACATAGAAACAGTATTTACAATACAGCTCCATTTGTATTTGGCAGTGTAAAATTATATTGAGGTTTAGCTTTACAGAAGTATCAATCTCACTTTTTCACAACCTATATCAATACTGAAAGTAGATATACCCAATAACAAAAGTGATTTAAAAATTAAGCCAACATAAAGTTGTACAAAGTAACGTACATATCATATAAGCCAAAAAGCCTATTTATTCAGGAAAAAACAAACAAAAAACAGCAAAGCTGCTAGCAAAGCTAGTAGATCATTCCAGGACATTTTCACAGGAGTCCTGACCTGTGTCTGTAAAGGATCCTCTGGTTTGGTTCCCACACTGCCCTCATAGACCTCTGCAAACTCAAGGCTGCCCTCCCCACCTCAATCACCCCTCTGCAGTGGGCATGGGAAATACTCACCTCTCTGGATCACCATTCACTGCAGCTTTTGGCTACATCACTTTTCTCTAAATGTGACCTATGCTAGTTTACAAGCTTCAGTCTTGAGATTAGGGCATTGCATAAAAATCTGACAAACTTGTTTTTTTCAGTTGTTTTTGCAAATCAACATTCCCTCCTTAAATATTTTTGGTAGCTGTAGTTAATGCATATTGTTCTCTTGATCTTTAGTTATATTTCCCAGCCTCTATTTTCTCACCACTTTATGTGAGATTATAATTTTGTTGCCATTGGATTGGTTTTATGTTGTCCCAATGTCCCAGTCTTTTGGGAACATGGCAAGATGATCAAGTTACATGGAGTCACCAAAGAGCAGACCTGACGCACTGCAGACGTGGGCTTGGCGTAAGAGGGTGCATAGGGTTGTGACTGTGAGCTATGTGTCAAGATAAGAGAGATACCAGACACAGTGCTAGTGTGGCCAGGAAATGAGACTTGAGGGACGTTATCATTTAAACAAAAAGAAAAGACCAAATCTTAAAGAGCTTAACCTCAAATTTTCATCCAACTGTAACTATTGAGGAAACTGTAACATTTGCGAACACTTTAGTAGTTATTAGAACATATCAAATACATATTATGTTGGCGGACGACAAAACCATTATCTGTCTTATTTTATGACCCATTGTTAGGACTTAAAATGCAGATGAAGAATTAGATGAGATGATTCTGCAGTTCCATCTGGACACAATATGCATGGAAATATGTGAGGCAGTCCTCGCAACAGGAGGTAGAAATGTAGAAATAAAGACCCAAAAACATTTTTTTTTCTATGAGACATGGAAAGCACTGCCCTGTCTGGCTTATATTGTTTCATAACAACTTTTATATTTTTGTTTTGTACATTTTAATAAATGTGTCTATTTGTTTGCAGGACATGCTATACTGACGTTACCCACTAAGGGGCAGCAAAGTACTGTAAAAACACAGCTATTTTTTTATGAGGTTGAATATTACCTAAAATCTGCAGTCTGATAAAAGGGGCTTACTTCATATCATCTTAATACTATTGCTTTAATACTGTAACTAAATCATTTTGAGTGGGCTTGCACCTCTGCAAACCTCTTGGTCAGGTGGAGGGAAAACTATCCATCCATCTATTTACCTGTCTATACATGAAAGATGATTTACCACCTCCATAAAGTTATGTGGTGTTGCTTTTACATATACCACAAGTAAAAAGTATGATAATTGTCCTCTTCAGATCAACCTGCATTTGAGCACAAACAATGGCAAATAGAACAAATTAGATATCGCTGCCTATACCTTGTTTCTGCTATGTAAGAATGAAATCCCAGAGAGCTCCATTAAGAAACAGGTGCTTATTCAAACAGACCATCTGGTGAGCAGGAAACCATGGCAACTGGGCTTCTTTACTGTTTACAAACAACAAGAGAAAGTGCAGACATCCATCACCTGCACCTACAAATACGTAACACACTGTACATGAGGATTGCAGCTGAGTGGCTTTGTTGACAGGTGTTTAATACTTCTACACATTTATGTAACTGTGTGTAATACAAGCATTTCCATCTGGCAATGCTACAGCTTTCTTAATCCTGCACTACTGCAAAAGGATTAGTTTAATAGTGTTGCTTTTTATGGATCTATGCACAGACATACCAAATGTGGCCAGCTGAAGTAAAATAGCACCCAGCGATGTCAGCCACAGAGCTCTGGTGATTTACTAAAAAGCAAGCCACATTACAAAGCTCAGTGTAGCCAGCTGTTTTGTACTTCAAAGTCTCCTCAGTATCAAAAAGTGCTGGTGATGACAGAATTTAGAAAGGCAAAGGCTTGTTGTTCAGTTGAAATATGCTTCACTGTCAAACGTGTGACTTCTTTGCAGCTGATGTACACATCTGGATGGTGGATGTGCACTTGTCCAATATAAAGTGTTGAACATCTGGGAACCTTATTAGAATGTCTGTTTTATCTGCCCACTTGGCTAACACACTGCTGCCAAAACTATATATTATGATCATTGTAGTAATAGTAGCGGTTGTAATAAGAAGTAGCAGTTATATAGTGTTTGTTGATGCTGTTGTATTTTATTATTATTCACATGTTTGTTTGTTTGTTGAGTTTGTTTAATTGATTCTCTTGAGCTTTTAGCCATTTTGAGCCTTTAGTACAGTAGAGATTGGCAATTCCAGATCTGAAATTATCCAACTGATGCTAGCGAAGGTTTATGGAGTTTAAAAACACAGTGGACCACTTCCTGTATTACCACATGACATCGCCAGGTTGAACAAAGTGTTTTCTGTTTGAGAGAAGAAATCAGCCTAAATATGCAGGATTTGTGTGTTAAACGTGTGAAACAAAACACTGTTTGTGGCGTTTGTAAGGAAACAACATTGTAACATGGATCAGAAAATAGTGTAATACCTATGAGCTCTTTAAAAATTGTAGCCTAAAAAACATCAAATTACTTTTATCCAAGTAAAGATTGCAGTAGTTTGTCCAGACACATTACTGGTGCTTGTTGTCTAACCAAGTCTGATGATCTAGCCTCGTTCATTACAACTAGCAATAAATTTACTGGTGTTTGACATCAAATTACTTTTATCCAAGTAAAAATTGCAGTAGTTTGTCCAGACGCCGGTGTTTGGTGGTGAGTTAGCAAACAGCTTTCTATTCATAATAACTGTGTCTGAAAACAATGCACTGGGCACTGTGGGAAAGGTTTAGTGAGCTGCTAATCGTTACAAAACTGTGTCTTTGGGTTTGTTTAGTGGGTGTAGTCTCCATTCTCTTCATGTTGCAGTATCTTGTAAAGTGCAATGGATGGAAATGACTTGTGACTGATGGTATCTTATAGACATGTTCAGGGTATGTCCCTATGCTTCACTCCAAAGTTTTGTTTCCACAGCTGCACTAATTTCTTCTTGTTATTTAGTTGTCTTTGCTGAGCTCAAGTGCACTTCTCACTTCTGTAGCTTTCGCACAGTAGGCAAGGAGGAGGACATAGCCATGCATTTTCTGTGGATGTGAACGTATAGTTATGTGTCTGCTTTTGTCTGCAATAATAATTAATTTGCATAACGAATCACAAACTTCTGAAGTGAAGTGGAAAGATGGAGTCACGGAATTGAAATTTAAATATGTAAATACACATTTGGAGCACCACAGAGGGGCCCAGAACCATCTCTACTGTGAGGGTCGGCAAGAGCTCAGTGATTAGAGTGCTGTGCAGTTCATTGATTCTTGATTAAATGAATTGATTGTTACTACCATCTTTATACTTTGATAGGACTTAATAGCATGCATTTAGCCACATCTAAAGAATAATCCCATGTTTAAGCACGTATTTTATATTGGTATGGTGGTGTCCTTCTCTACAGTAATTAGTATTGCACATTTTACTTTTCCACAGTGGTTAACTATTGTAAAGAGAAAAGTGAAATGTCATTGAAGAGAAGATGTAAACCTATGTTTGGTGCTTGCACACAGTTCTTAAATCTATTTTTGTTAAACTGTAAAAAATGCTTAAAATTCTCAAATTCTCCTTTGGAACATTTTTAAGGGTGAGTCTCGTGGCTGGTAATGAAGTGAATGAGGGTGAGGTCAGTGGGTCTATGTGAGGTGAGTGAACACACCAGACAAAGGTGCAAAACAGGCTGTACAGACATTCCACTTGGATGTACTAGATATATGTTGTGGTTGAGCTGCTATTAACATTTATGTACTTCGTATTTGTTTGATTACAGCATTAAACCCTCTCACCTTGTTTAAATTATGTGTGGAATATCATGTGTTCTTTTACTGCTTGCTTGCTTTAGAAAACTTGCAAAGAAAACCTGTCAGTATCAGAGAAAATGCAGAGAACTTCTTTTTTAAACTTTTAAGAATTAAGTTTAAAAAAATGAAAAGAGCAGACACTACATAGAGTATAACCACCAAAAACTTCTACAAGCACCGTGCTAACATTCTTAACTATTAATCCAAACTTACTTACTTACTTGCTGGACCATGTTTAATTAAAACCCAAGTAATATAAATAATATACGTATTCAAGATTGTGTCCCTCTTAAACCATCTTGTCATTCCCACAGCCTGGTGATTCTTGTGGCTTTCGTTGAGTTTTCACAGTTAAGTCAGCGCAGTGGTGCCTCCAGTGCTGCTCTGTGAGTGAATAATTCAATATTGCTGCCAGCACGCTCCTCTTGTGTGGAGCATGGTTCAGAGTCAGTGAAGAGGAAGGCCCGATGTGTGGCGACAGGCCCTGTTTTCAGAGACCGCAGCCGAGCGTACTCTGTCTTATGTAAGGAATGGGGCCAGGCTCACGCAGTCACTGCAGAAACTCATGTGGCCTTGTCATCATAACAACATCCCCCCACACCCCACACACTTATTATCCCTTCCTTCACTAGAATAAACTTCAGAATGTGAAGTGTTTACTAGTGATGGCCGTTGGCTGTTTTTTTTTTTAATCTGATAGCCAGTAATATGTTAAGTATTGCAATATCCATTCAATACCAATACCAGTGATTTAGACTTAGACAAACTTTACTAATCCACAAGAGAAATGACTTGGACACAGTAGCTCACACATCACAATATATTATAATAGCAAAATAAAAATGGTAATAATAAATTCTAAATAAGTAGAAAAAATAGCAAGAGACACAATAATATAAAACTCCTACTACTACAGTCCGTGACAAAATCTTGTCCCAAATTATGTTCAATACACTAAAATAAATTTGCTTCACTGAAGAAAGGTTGATCATTTAATGAACACATAAAGGTCAGATTTTGCAGCAGGATGGAGCTCCATCACATACTTCTATCTCTACAAGATCCACAAGGCGAAGAAGATCCAGGTGCTCCAGGACTGGTCCAGTCACCAGACATGAACATCACTGAGCGGTCTGGGGTCACCAGACATGAACATCACTGAGCAGGTCTGGGGTAGAATGAAAGAGGAAGCATGGAAGGCAAAACCAAAGAGTCTTGATGAACTCTGGGAGGCTGTAAGACACTTTCTTTGTTATTCCTGATGACTTCATCAACAATTTGTATGAATCATTGTGGAACCACATAGATGAGTCCTTCAAGCTCATGGACGTCATACAAGATATTAAATATAAATCTCACAGCACCACTACTTAATTCACTGACGTTATGCAACATATTTTTGTATTTGAAGTAAATTATTTGTTCAATTTTCTGTAGGCGACAAGACTTTTGTCTTGCCAAAATCTGACCTTTCTGTGTTCATTAAATGATCAATCTTTCTTCAGTGAAGCAAATTTATTTTAATATATTGAGCATAATTTGGGAGAGTTTTAGCTTCATATGAAACATTTCTAAAACCAATCGATTAATTTAACGTTTAGGTTATAAGCTTTTGTTTCTACAGAATGGATAGACTTTTGTCAGGGACTGTATGAGCTTATTTACTACTATAAAGAATTTTACTTTACCTATAGTGTTTGTTACATTATATGTGCAAATTAACTTATTACAACCAATGTATTAAAAAACGGATTCAAAAAAATGTATTATCAGTATTTTTGCATGAACATCAATACATTTCGATACCTCAGTCAGTCAATCAATATAACAATATTCTGGTACTGCAGTTTCTATCACTGTCTCTGTGCATTTGAGTGTGTATATAGAGTTGTTATTTATAAGGGCCAATCATTAATTTGACAATGCTGATAATACTTCCAATACTGCTGTTTTTATCGGGGTTTTAAATCATAAGTGAAAAGGATTTTACACTTTTTTTTAAATTTACATCACAACCATTTTTAAAGAAACACCCTTAAGGAGAACGCACAAAGTGGGTTAGCTGCAGATTTAGGAGTTCATTGTGAGTTCAATCTGCAATTTTACTTACAAATACATTTTTTCCTCAGCTTTTCTCAGCTTCACTGTTATTATTGCTCATTTAACAACAAGAAAATATACACAAAGACAAACAATTACATCTGTTACTTTCCCATTAGTTGACCATGGCCTGTCTTCTCTCTGTTCACACATTTTGGACACGCTGCTATTCACATGGGACCAACAAGATCATCTGGTAACTCTTTATTCATTAATGAACAGTCATCTGATCCAGCTCAGGTGTAGAATCCATTCAGACATTATGCCACAGAGACACTTCCCTGTATCACTAATAGTGGTTTGTGTCAATATTCTCTACACTTTTACTATTAGTTAATTATTTCTTCTTCTCTATTTGGATTGTAATGACCTGGAACAATCTGGACTGTTTCACACCATTTTATTCATGATGTTTGCCATAAGGTAAGTAAATGCCCTGGACCATACTCAGCAATGAATTTACATTAATGATAAATTCCCCCATCTTTTTTATCATTATTGTATTGTATTTTTATTCATTTATTTATTTATTTAGAAAAGGGGCAGTACTTATTAATGAACATGTGTAAATATATCAGATTACAGATTACACTTTCCACTTGTTGTTCCCTGACAGGTTGATGGTGGCACATTTAACACAAAAATCACAATATCTCAAACACAGGGACCACAGACAACACAAACTTCATGTTGGAACAGCAGACTAAACACAGGGCAGGGCAGGAGCAAGGCAGGGGCAGACAGGGGCAATGCATAACCACAAACTCAGGAGTGGAGTTACAATTCACAATGGTTTTTCGCTTTAAGAATATTCATTAAGTGCTATAGTGTGATGGCCTAAAGATAAGATGATATATTGCAGATTGACTCCTTTAAATTACTTTTAAACGTTGGTGATGTAGTTTTTCTCACAAATAATTATCCGTAGTGCAATCTTTAACTGCGAATAGTCTGATTAGCAAAAAATATATACCGAGTCTAATATGGGAATGACTTTGAATCCAATTATGTAAGAGGGCACCAGTGGCGAGATGAACCCTACTGCAGTAAATGTGTTTCATGGTCAGTGGCCTGAAGCAGCAACATCCACATCTTGTGCACTTTTGACAGCAGAGCCTGTTCTGAATGACCCTTAAAATATCTCTCAAATCAATAGAAATAACACATATAATTCAGACATCATTAAATATGTTCAAAGAAATAAAATATTGTAAACAGTTAGTGGTTGGAATGGCCTGTCCTGTGCACTCACTGAGGTGGAGCAGGATGATAAACTGCCTCGTCTGTGCTGTTATCCAGGCCACTGCCCTCAGTGCCAGTACTTTGTCTAAACAAGCGGCAAAAACACAGCTCTGCCTGTCTCTGTCCAGCATTACTGTTTGTTGGGAACTTTTCAACATTTGTTCTCACACGTTGTAGTTTGATGTTTGGTTTCTTCACAGACATAACAATATAAAAACAGGATATAACATCTGAAACATTAAGATATTTAATAGTTGGTGGGGTCACAGATTCATTCCTTAATGTTTGTCCAAGTTGAGCCTTGATTAAGTCTTTGGCAGTTTATTATTTACAGTTTAACTTTATGGATATTAATTGATGTTAATCACTATAACAAATTCATTTTTTATCAAGCTTATCAAATTTATTATAATCAAATTAATGAGCTGTAAATATGAATACATTTTCAAATTCATATTTAAAACCATGCATGAAATATAATTGAATGACATGATATAGAAATAGCATATTCATGTATTTTTCATCACCGTACAACTGTCTATCATTTATGAATAAGTTGTGTGTGAGCTCATGGGATTAGACGCGAGAGGGCTGTAATCGCTTTGGAAATGCTGTGTGCAGTGCACCGATGGTCTGGGTGGAGCTTCGGGAGTCGCTGCTGAAGTACTGTGTGGTTTCATGTAGGATTTTCCCTGGAGGAGCTGTGGACAGACGCATGCGCTCTGCTGCGCTCAGTCTGCATCCAGAGCGCACGGGCAAATAGGATGAACTTGTCGTGTTACCTGCTTAAAGGCACGTCCGTGACGTGGAAAGGCTAAGAAAGAATACGCCCCGAACTGGGAAGTTTGAAACGACGCTGGAGTCACTGACTTTACTGGAAACATTACAACGTGTGGACTTTGCGGATAAAAGACGCACCGGACACCCAGCGCGCAAGTTGGAGATGCGGAAACCGCTCTACAGAAGATTAAAACCTGGATTCTAAGTAAAATGTGTCTGTACCCGTGTAATTAACAGCATGCCTTGGTTTAAAAGGAGCGTTAAAATGTTTCTACACGGAGTGACACCAACGCACCCCGAACTTTTACGCCTGTCTTTAGTTGTGTCTCTTATGCTATGAATCGTTTTGTTGATCCTCCATTAGGGACAACTAACAACACTGGCGCTAGATTCTGTCATCATGTCCAAAGTGATACAAAAGAAGCACCACTGGATCCATAAAGTGAACGAGTGCGCCGTGATCAGGGACGCATGTGGGGAGCTCAACGTGGGACTCCGCGGCGGCGCAGAGAATGGAGAGTTCCCGTATATTGGGGAAGTTAGGGAGGATGCTGTGCTGTACCAGGACGGAAAACTGTGCGAGGGGGAGCTCCTGCTGGAGGTGGAGGGGCTGTCCGTGGCCGGGTTACCCCTCTACGACATCTACACTGTGATGAAGTGCTGCAAGGACCCCATCAGGTTGAAAACTGTGCGTCAAGGTGAGATAGATAAACTTCCATAACATGCCATAAAGCTGACTTTATTCTAACAAAGGGATAAAAATAATACCTGGTCAGGCTCTATTTAATCTTTGATTTAGTCATGGTTTATTACTGTTTTGTTCATATAGTTCATATACATATAGTTCAGAAGACTTAGTTACATATATATGCCTTAGTTAGATATATATGCCTTAGTAGGTTGCCTTAGTTCAGTTCTGGTATGTCTGATTTTGATCTCATGGTTTTATCGACCTAATATATATGAGTTTTATTTTTTTTTTTCTCCAATTTAATATCTTAGTAACGTAATACTGTTCAGTAAAGACATAAATACATTAACTTTTGAATTTTCAGTGACCAATTTACAGGTTTTGAGATTGGATTGGAGGATTGGTTGCTGTTTTGAGTCTTAAGTCATGTTGTTGGTTGAGCTGAGTTTGACATGAAGGCCACTGACTGATCTCCAGCTTCAGTTTGTCTTGCATCTCTAAAACCATGGCAGGATAATGGATTCGGTCAAAACTGACAGTAGTGATACAAGCATCTACACACAGACGGCACATTATTGAACCCCCTGTGATTCTGTCACGTAAAATGAATAAAACAATACACTCTGATGTCAACTTTCTTAATAACTATAAACACTCCCCAGTTCTAAGTCCCTAAACAGTGGTTCTCAAACTGTAGTAAGAGCATCAACAATGGCGTCTTCAGGTGGGTTTATTGTTCCCATAGTTTGGTCTGGTTAGATTTTGTGTCTGCATTGTACAGTTTTGATTATGTAGTTAATTTTGTCCAGTAAACCTTGAGTCCTTAACTTTGCCCTTTTTAGAAGTGAGATTTTATTCTGGTTTAATCGTTGCTTATGATTTCTTTTCATTTTAAAAGCAGTTTCCCAGTCAAGTCCTAATGAATATAATTAAATGCATTTCATCTATAATGCAAATCAATTTATGCAACATGTTAATAACAAATCATTATTAAAAGATATATCCTTAATAACTAGTTACCGATCATTGAAACCTTTAGCTTTTTTCTGGCCATAGTCATTGTTTTTTTGTTTTTATGAAGACTATTGGCCCTGTTGTGAGTTGGAGTGTGCGTGTTGGTCGAGCTGACCCAGTGTCCACGGTCTACTGCACATCTGTCTAAGAGATGGCCACTGGGAGAAGGACAGCACTGATCCCCATGTGAATTCTGAACGTGCAGAGCTTTATGCATGTGCTATTCCCCTTTGACGACACTGGACTCTTTCTTTTTTTCATTTATACTGTGGGACTCTTGGTGCTACTGGCTCTTCAGGACAGTTTTGGACTAGTTTTGGTTTAGGCCCATTTATGCCTGGTTTCCTTTAACATTTTGAAATACTGTGGTGGGGTAGCAGTGGCTCTTGTGTCCTTAGGCAAGACACTTCACCCACTTCATTGCCTAGTATGAAAGTGTTTTGCGAGTGAGTGTTGGTTGTAGTTGGAAGGGCTGATTGACCATTTATTAAGAACTGTTATTATTAGGATTATGTACACATTTTGTTTCTGATTAGGTTCATTCTAAAATAGGAATAAGATATTGTTCTTAAACAGTTACTCTGCTCTTCACCAAATAGTATTTCCACTGACTTATAGCACACTCTAGGTTTTCCAGCATTTTCCATCTTTACGTGCCTGCGATTCCAATTTACTCATAGTTTCACTCACACTGTGATTGACAACGGCAGCGAAACTGGGAAGGAAAATCATTAACCACTCCGTTATGTAAGAGGCATTTTGTTTTGCTCGTGCGCTGTGTGTCCATTAGGGAACTTCAACACGAGCTGCAGTCTCCACCCCAGAGACAGGGCTCAGCACAACAGGGCAGACCGGGGATGCTCTTAGTCCAATCTAACACGTGTGGGCCACATTACTGTTAATGTACTCCAAGGATTTGAAATATTTATACTGCTAAATGGGTGCACTGGTCCATCTTAGTAAACCCTTAGATAGTTGTTAAAAATCATGTTTCTCTGAAAATTTTTGATTCTGTGAGAAGTATTTTGATTGTGTTTTAGTGATTCAGCCGATTCACATTAGTTGAATCCAATTGGACAAACGTATATAACTAAATATGTAACAAAATAATAATTATATAACTAAATAAGAAGAAGTATTGTATGACAGCCAATACTAGTTGTCTAATAGGACTAGTACCTAACTCGTCCTAACTAGCCCACAAGTTAAACTACTAATTACGGTCAGTACTACTACTCTTCCTTTTTTTTTGTTCATGATTTACTGTTCTTTTTTGTTTAGTCTAGTTTAAAAGCCAAGTCTCGTTTAATCATAACATAAATCGTAAATGACTGATTAACATATAACACTAGCTAATGTTGCAATAGTTTAACTTGTTTTTCTTATTAAATATTACATTTTCCCTAAAAGATATCCTTATTAAAAGTATTGTGTTACTTCCTACCAATGCCCATTAGAACTGACAAAACCTCCATTGTACTTTCTCCATGTTGAGTTATACAGAGCAGTTGACAGATGCTTGGACGCTCTCCTCTCCTGCCTCTCCTCTCCTGTTACTCGGGCTTTGCATTTTCACGGGAAACCCAATCAGCACTCAGGTACAGGTGTGTGTGCCGGTCAGGTATGCGGCCCAAAGCCCCCTGAGTCTCAGCATTACACCCCTGTATCCCTGACTCTGCCATCTTATTAATCTGTGTAAACAAGACTTCAGACTGCGGAGGGGGGGCCGGCGTGGGACAGGATTTTCCATAGACATCAAACATTTAGTATTTACACTTGCATAATGATACACTCTGAAAACTTCCACTCAAGACCTATGAAGAGCTGGGTGTGCACTACTTATTTACTATGTACTCGTTTGGAGCAGTAATAAATATATACTTTTTACTTTATCATGATGAGGGTGAAGTTCAAGTGGGGTAGGAAGAATTCACAGGACTTTGACCCACTCGTCTGTTGTATGTTCAGGAGTGCTTCAGGTCCAATGAACTTTAAGTAAACAACATTTCACAATAAAATGTGACAGTTTATCTTTGGGTATTAGTGATTTGTATCTGTGTATATTGCACTTCACTTACACTTCGCTGGTTGAAGAACGAGTGAAATGGAGAGGATAAATTTTCCACAAAGACAAAAAAGTCTGCAGTACAAAGAGGTTTGAATATAATATGATATTTCAAACACCTCTTTTATCTACAGGTTTACATTTTTACTATTTACTATGAAGCACTTCTCAAAATGTAGGCATTATATAGGGGTATATTTCCTATATTTGTCATTTACAGAATACTGGTGCTTTATGAACAGAAAAAATGACTTTACATGGTCAAATACTTGGTGATGTTAACCATTAACATCGGATCAGTTGAAAAGATTCAGTCATAAACCTTCAGTCTTGCAGCACTGTTCCCTGCGGCATCTTCCCACACCTGGGTTGACTTGCTGTTGTGCTGCTGTTAGTCTGACCCCCAAACGGACAAGCTGCCCCGGCCTGTCAGACTTCCACTCTCCTAACGCCATACGGGGGAACAGCCCTGCCCACAGATGCTTGGGATTCCTGAGAGAGGGGCTAAGAGTTCACTGATGGCTGTGCTTTAATGCCTAATAGACCTGTCAGTAGCCAGTCATATTTGGATTGCTTCTTTTAAATTGGTAATATTAGCCCCTGCCCTCCATGTGATTATGTTTTTAAACAAATGCTTTGGTGGATCATTTCTTTTATCGACATTAAATCATTTCTCTGTCTAGATTTTGCCACATAAAGATCATAAAGACGATGTCAATCTGTTTTTAATTTTTTATTTGGACTTTCAATGTCAGTTCCTTGGAAATGTTCTGTTGCGTTTGGCCTTGAAAGACTCGTTACTGTGAACAAAGGTGAGAAAGCAAGCACAAAGTTGTTATTGAAGTCTGAATAAACTGCTGTGTGATTTTGACTTTGCCTCTGGCTGTTGTAACAATGGGACAAATGTTTCAAAGTAGCTGAGCACAATGGCAATTAGCAACAGCGTTATATTAGATCTTTGGTGCTGATTACCCTATAACAAAAGTATTGGGAGTTATTGCTCGCTTTTGGCATTTAGAAAAGGTACTACATCAAACTAACAAGCCTCTGCGTTTGCCCTAGGCCTGTTATGATAGCACACAGTAAACTTTAATACAGAAACTAATGGTACTACATCAAGCTAACAAGCCTCTGCGTTTGCCCTGGGCCTGTTATGATAGCACACAGTAAACTTTAATACTGAAATTTATGCCACTGACACAGTAACCCAAAAGCTGCTCTAAAACTACAATATTGTAAAAAAAAAAAATCATGAGCTGCAATAAATAAATAGCAGAATGAAACACTTTAGTTCTTAGTTTGTTATTCATTCAATCTTCAATATTTAAAATGTTATAGTTTTGCCAAAATTTCCCAGTAGTGCAAAGAAAAAGTGGACACAATAAGTTGATATAGTAATTATCATGACAGGCCTCGTAAGCACAGTCTAAGTCATTGCACATTTTCTTGTCAGTAAAACAAAAGTCATGTAAATATTGTATCTGAAGCATCATTTATTGGAGCAGAAACATCTGTGTTGCCCAGAGGCTGCCAGCTCTGACTTGTGTCCACACAGAACTTCCTCTGATCTATTGTCACGTTTTTACAGCAAACAAAAGCACGATACAGCTCGTCATAAAAAGGTGTTCAAAGAAATCACATTTTTATAGTAGTGGTACAGCTTTGTTATGATACTAATATTTCAAAGTTCATTTTGATACCACAGAAAAGGCTTGACAGTTTATACACATTTTGATGCTACAAACATAATAAAACAGTTTAGAAACAACAATGTCACAGTCAACACAAAAAAGGAGTTTCTTTAATAATACCACATGCTCTTGTTTTCATAAACATGAAGCCACACTGAAACTATTCAGGAAAGATCCTCTTTTGGGTTTATATGATTGTTTTTCAGTATCTTTGCTTGATCTAATGAACATTTAGTGTTTAGTGTTGATGCTCCAAAAACAGATCAGGATAGGTCCACACCTGTATGTCATTTTGATGTTTTTTCAGCACTGATTCTTCAGTTCTTCATTGAGTATTTACTTTAGTTGTAATATCCTTATTTATTTTGACACAATAATCTGGTCATAAATGCTTTCAGCCTGTTTACAAATTGGTCTGGTCTTGGCTGCACACAGTATGACAGTCCTGATCCGTAAAGAGCATAAACAGAGCCACTGCTTTAATAAGCTCTGGACTCCATCTTTGATGTGCAGTGACCTACACTCCTCACCAGCTCCAGCCCACCCACCCACTCCCATGTTACTGACACACACCCACTGCAGGGGAGTCTGTGTAGCTCAGATACACTGACATTTAAGCAGCGCCGCCTTTAGATTCACACATCTGGAAGGGATTATCTACTATTACAGGCTTTATGCTGTACACATGAATCATATTTTTACTTTTAGGCTGTTTAACTGTGTTGTGGCTTTCCTCTACTGTAATTACACCTTGTTGGTGAGACTGTAATTTTCTCTGTAAGTGCTATATCTGGCTAATTTGAACAAAATAGTCC
>KN501954.1:0-27778 GCA_000787155.1 Scartelaos histophorus | reverse complement strand
GATACATATAGAGCATCCCCAGCATGTCACTGCAAAGTATCACCCAACAAGTTTATTTTAATACTTTGTGCATTCTCTGCCCCATGGACCTCACTAATACCTAAACAATAACAAGGTATTGGACTTCGCATAGTATCATAGTACTCTACATATCTTGTTTATTACACATGTGCCTGCAGTGAATGTCATTATCGTGCTAATGTTCCACGGTGCATTTATGGGTGTAAAAGAGGAAAGGCCAAATATGAGCCAGGTTTCTGGAGATGCAAGCTGGCTCAGAGTAAGGATACATGTTTTTCAGTGCAATAAATGCAATAGTTTGTTTTTTGGCTATTTGCTATCTCATTCATGTGTATGTTTAAGTCTCTCTTTGTTGATATGCTTATCCTGAGATAGATGTAATAACTGTTGCATTGTATTCATTGTACCTAGTTGTGCCTTGCAGCTCTCAATAGTTTTGTCCAGGCTTCTCAGAGGTCGTTTGGGGGTTGCCGGGGCGACTGTTGCCCCCTGCTGTTGCTGCTGCTGCTGTTGGACAGTTTCACTCAGCTCCTTCAGGTCCATCTCAGCTTTTACCCGATCTAAAAAACATAAAGTTAAACATTAAAAACACTGAACTAAACGTAATACATAGATTTGGCATTACTGTAAAATTACTGACCGAGATTGAGATTGAGAATGCCCCCTGTGCCTGCTGTCCGCTCTTGTTTTGGTACTAGGCTTGGTTTTGGACTTCCTGTTGTGCTTCCCGCAGTACCCATCTTTCCTGACATAGGTGATGCTGTAATACATAAATTACATAATACAATTAGTGATTAGTGATTTTGACTCTACAGTTAATATAGTAAGAGGTTTCTAAACTGTGGCATGAGGAGGAAAAGTGTTATGGTATGCTGGGCTGTCTTCCTTAAGATGTATTGATCATTTATTTATCATTAGAGACTTGGCAGTTAGCAAAGTTTTCCTATTGTTTTTGTTTACTTATTTGTATTGTTTTGAAAAGAAATAGACCTATTAGGGAAATAAGCTGTCTCACGGTATATATAATATAACCTTGGGGGTAAAGGTATTTTTCAGATAAAATGGATTCTTTATGCATTTTTATTTTTAGACCTAGAATTCTAATGATAAAAAAATGATCTATAGAAGATGACCATAGCACATTATGTATATGTGCTTCAAAAAATGTAGTTTTACAATATAATATAATATAATGTAAACAAAAATCTGATTAAGTTAATAATGGTCAAAATGTGATAGTAGCAAGATAGTAGTTAGATTCCACAGGACCAGAAGTCAACAAAGTACAGTTACAAAATGGTAAGAAATCACATGAACACCCATTGCATCATTGTAACTCACCTGTACAGTCCATAGACTCCTCCCCGGTGCTGTAGTGTAATGCTGGGTTTCTGATGACCTTTTCCGTGTCCTGCTCTCCGTCTGACCCCGTGTGCACAGAGGAATTAGTGCTCATGGGAGACCGGGGCATATCTGTCATCGACACCCTCCTCCCCATCCCACCAGAACTCTTACTAAGCACCATTTTAGGGGACGCCGTAGTGTCAAAGTTTAACCGAAGTTTTTCAGGTTTCTCAATTTTAACCGTGCCTCCACTGGGATTATTGGGGTCTAGCAGCATCTGTAGCTGATTGTTAGGGGTGTAGGGAGTTCTGAAAGGTGCGTAGTTGAAAACCCCAAATTTCTTACGAATGTTTTCCACATAAACCTCCATCTCCTGCATGGCACTGTTGAAAATGCTCTTTGTCTTTTTCACAGAAAACGGGATTTCTTTAGACATCAGGTAACAGTTGTTGATTGGAACCCAAGCCCTAAATGAAAGAATAAGACAACAGAAAGATATTCAATGGATTACTTATAGTTTAAAATGAAGATGAAAGACAGGTCAGTGCTCTGTGGTGTAATTTAGTATTTAATATAATACCAATCTAAACATAATCATCAAGTGCAATGTTTGTGGGTTCTTGAGTTTGGAAATTTCTTTTAATGTTCAGTAAATGTCATATAATATTATACAGGGCCCTGTCCTCCAGTTCAAATTCTACAAAATAAACACAACCTCTTAAAAAGCATAATTTTGGTTGAGGAAATATTTCTTTACCTGTCATGTTGCCCAAAGAATCGAGCATCAACCTGACCGTCCTTTTCCCGAAGTGCTTTTGCCGGCCAAAAGGGGAAACCTTTTAACTTTGCCCAGACCAAAGGATGAGGCTGACTCTGTGATTTATATTAAACATGTAAACATTAGACTATTGTCTATGTGAGTGTTCATATGATTAAGTTAAAACTTACACATGGCTCACAAAACCAGTTTTCTCTTTTTTGACATGAAGACAAGTAACACTCCGGACACACTTCAATCTCATTCATCTGAAAACATTGAAAAAAACAGTTTTAGTTTTTGTTCATTGATTTAGAAAACATAGACCTAACCACTGGACGTTACAATACCTCATGTTCACAGATCTTCACTATAACCTTTGCAGTTGCCGTTAATTTATGATTCGCTGAAATAAGAAATGTAAATTAAACATCTTTCATATGGAAAGCAGCATGTCATGGGAGACTTACCTCCGTTATAAATAATGCAGTTATGTAATATCCATTTCATATCTGCAAGAAAGGCTTCAGTGCAGCCATACATTTTCTTTTTTATATTCTGATAAAGATTCAAAATAACAGACAAGTTAATTGAATGATTCATGCTATAATAGTGTACAAATGTTATGAACTGTTCGTGTAATTTACCTTTTCTAAGGTGCACAGGTCCATGGGGTGGAAGATGTACTCTGCATAATCTGGATGTTGTTCCAGAGATACAGGTTTGTGAAAAGGCTCGGTCTGCACCAATAAAAACAATGATGCTTTAATTTTGGCTTATTTTTAAGGTAATTCACTGCATAATTTTAAATGAATGTTGGTGAAACTTACCCCAGGCTGTTTAATCTTCTGGAGTGCAAATTTCAGCAAATAGGAGAGTTGGTCTATGTTCAACATTGTCATTGCTTTGCTCTGCGTTTCAATGCATTCAGCAACCGTTATTTTCTGCAACGCATATTTTAGCAAAAAGAAAAATATGTTAAATGAATGAATAAACAGTGTAATTGAACATGTATCGTCTGGCAGATCAATCACAAATTTGTTAGAAGTTATTAAACATGCATTATGTAACTTTTCTGATGAAGGGTCAGCAAACTGCTTGTCTTCATGGAGATGTTAATGCTTTGTCTGGACTGTTCCAAAGTAAGGCATTACCCATTGACCTCTAAGTTGGCCCCGTGGCATTCTAGGCTTGTCTTCATAGGCAGAGATATATAAGATATATGTCATACTGAGGAACATTTCAGGGATCTCCATGGAGTGAAGTCCACCAGGAAAGCTACGCAGTGCACCTTTAATCGTTTGGCCAATCATCAGTCGTATCTATGATTAATCTAACAGGCAGGCGTTGCAGTCTAACACAGGACATGCACACGCAGAGAGATACCTCACATTCGGGGCAAAACCAGTCGCCCTCGGGCTCGGCGGGCAGTTTGAGGCACTTGGCGTGGTACACCCTGGGGCAGAGCTCACAGCAGAGCACCTGGCCCTCGCGGTGGCACAGCCAGCAGTAGAAGTCGTTCCTGCCGTCCTGCGGTACAACATCAACAGGGTCTGTGGTGAGTGCTGGCTGCTTCATATAGTAAAAGGGACCATGTCTTAGCTCTGACTGAAATGCAGGCAAGAGAAAAAGGGGGGAGGTTTCAAAAACACGCCAACACAAAAGGTGCAGTGCAACAAAAACAAAGCAGTGTGAAGTGGGACAGGCAGGGGGAGCGCAGAGGGGTCACTGTGTCCACTGTCCATTTCACTTACCACCTGCAAAAGGCCACAGACACAGGTAAAAGTCCTTTAACAGGTGTGTGCTCAAATATATGCTATTATCTATGAGTTTCACTGAAATTACTCTCCATGTGGTGTTCATGGTTTAGTGTAAAGTTTACCTCTATTAAAGGAGAGTGAGTGAAACACAACTGGTGTTTGTAGATGTGGAAGTGGGCATGTTTTGTTGATTTAGTCTGGTACATGTTTTCTTAAGACTTTACTTTGCCCCATGACTCACAGTGCAATAGTGCAATGCCTGTTGCAGTGTAAATGTTCTTTCATGTTGTGAAACAATATGATCACAGTATAAATGCAAAAATACATACATAACATATTATTTATTATAAGCATTAAATGTATTGTATTAAGCAGTGCAAGGGAATATTGTTACTCTGCTTTTGACAGCAAACCTCATTAAATAAAAAGGTAGAGGTGGGAGATATTGTTAAAAGGATAATATTCTTTTGAACATAATATAGAACAACATATAGTACATAGAACTTAAAACTATACAAAAAACTGCTGATTTAAAAGAAAATTGCCGTATATTACAAATTATGTTATAAAGTGATATCTCAGCACTTTTGTTGGTAATTTTACCATCTTTTCACTCAATCAAGACATTAAAGGGCATGTTTTAGAACAATTTTCATGGATTGCCATTATGTCTGAAAAATGGCATCAAGATAATAAAAATACATCTTTGATGTATTCATTTTTGTTTACATCACCCACCTCTATAACTTAGCACTTTCAGATCCACCTTTTATCTAATGTGGTATCTGACTATTAATGTGAGGAAGGAGCAGTGTAATTGGTTGCAGAGCCTCCATTTTGCTGGCACTTACCTGATCTTTGTTACTGTTGTTGACAGCACCGGGCTTCTTCTTCTTCTTGTGGGGGCTGGGCGATGTGTCAGAGGGAGAGTGGCCATTGGAGGAATGAGTGGGACTAGAGATTTTTCTTTTCTGAGGGGCAGAGCCTGGTGGATCCAGGACTGGGAAATAACAGAATTGGTCTCATTAATCCAAAACAAATCTTCCATAGATATAATATTTTAAAATGATTTATTTCATTTCATTTGTGGTCTTTATTTTGTTTTGCCATGAATGCATAAGGACTTTTGAAGGTCACTTTTCCACAAATCTGACTTGTAATTTGGGAAGTCGGCATTAACTGATTAACCATTGAGATAGAGAGTTTAATGCCATACTGTGAAACCCAAACCAATAACTACTACATATTCACAATGACCATGGTGTGGCAGACCCTCCTCTTGAAAAGTTACATACTGATCCTTTTAAAGAGCAATAATTGATTGATTTTCTGATACAAGAAAGAAGTGAAACCAAATTCTCAGATGGCAGGAAGTAGTATTCCAATTGCAGTATCAATTATAGTTTTTTTTACATATAAAATTAATGAAATGGCTCAATCATTATATATGGCTCAATCAATCATTATCCATCATTATTAGGTAAATTATCTGTCTAATCCTGTCCATTTAAACCAGTAAATTGGCAAAGACATTTTGCCTGCTTCCATCTCAATTAAACACTGCAGCCAATCATGTTTAGGCAGAAAATGGCTGCTTAAACAGGGGTCTTATTGTGAAGAGCTGTTTAGGGCCTATAAGTTATTTGCAATAGAAACATCCACACATGCTCTTCCCAATCCAAACTCAATTATTTTTCTAACCAAAACACAAAATCACTAAGAATCATAGAGATTTAACCTGTTTCAGTTTCACTCAAATACCACAGGCCTAAAATCTTTGACACCCAGAAATCTATAATTGTGTTTGGATGCCATATATAGAATCTACAAGTAAAAATACACAAAAACACACATATTTAAACGTAATACATTATTTGAGGTCAATTTTCCCATTGTATTTCTCCAGTCACACCACACATTCAGCAAACAGGCCTAAAAATGGACATCTTCTATATATCTGTGTTCAACCTATAAGAAAATGCCCTCCACTAGACTAGTAAACATGGCTAATCACATGGAAACTCTAATTAACAAATATTTGAACCCAAACAATTATTTTAAGTCCACTATCCCACTGTATTTCTCCATTCACACCACACATATACTTAACAGGCCTAAGTGTATCTCAGGTCGAGCCAAGAAAATGCTATGCTATCCAGTACAGCACCTATAGATGACAGTTAATTTGAATTTCTATGTGTTCGGCCTTGTATATTGTATAGACTTACCTTTAGGTCGTGTTGATGCATCCATTCCTTCTACCACATCAGCCTCTGTCTTTATCTCCTCCTCAGCCAGACTGCAGAGAGCCGCACACGAACGCCAACCGGAGGAACAGGGAAGAGAGGGAACAGTCAGGAACGCTGCTCGGAAAACCACACCACGGCATAAACAAGAAGTGAACCACCACCTCGGGCACCAACTAGCTCCCCCAGGACAGGACAATAGGGACCTGGCCATACAGTGCATCAACTAGCATAAACCAACTGTGTTTTGATTACTACAACTGATTGAAAATGGGGTGAATAAAATTGCAACTCAACTGATATAAAACCGAGAATCAAAAATTAGATAGTCATTTGAACAAGTTTGAATACACAAAGTTTGCACTACTACTAGCAGGAAGATTACAGAAAAAAAAGGTTGCAGAAAAATACCCAGATACTAACTGATACTAAAATTACCATTGAAAACTAGATTGCATTTGAACAAGTATAAAGTAGGCTACATAAATATTGGAACGTTTGACCTTTAAATAGCTCTGAATCTGAGAATGGTCTAAGAACCAGAATGAGTTGCATTGCCATTGTCAGTCAGTAAAATACAATACAGAACTACAATACGTTAAATTTCGCTTTGGTGATAAAATATGATAAACTGCAGTAGAATAGGCATGCAATAAGGTTGTATGGCTTTATATAAAAACTAGTATGAGAAAATAAGGTGACATTACAGAAAAAAAATAAATATTTGGAGTTAAAATTTAATTATGTAGTAGAAAAAGGGATAATTTTTAATATTAGTAGGGTATGTAAAATAGTATCCTTTTCCTTAGTAAATTAAAGTATGATTTTTTTTGTATCGTAACATTATTGTTATTATGAAATAAATACTATACTAGTTTAACCTGTTGAATGAGGAGCTGAAAAAAATATATACATTCACTGTAGATTAATTTAAAAATATTATTGTTTTTAATGGTTTGCGTAACCTATGCCTATATGTTTTTACAGCTTAGAAGCAGTGCATCTGGTCAGGGAAAGATATAATATGCAGATAGAAACAAGCTCTGTCCAATTCAGTTGTAATGCATTTCTTCCAGTGTAAACTTAATATATTTTCTAATTTCTGCAGTCAAACCAATGATATAACTACAAAAACAACACAAAACATGTTTATCATTGCACTGTTTTGCATGTGTTTCATTCACTATTGTTACCAGACCGTGATAATCTGGTTGGCTACATGTAAGACAACGGTACTAATCACCATGGCAACAATCCTCTCTGCCAAGTACATGTTGAACAGTACGTCGAGTCATTGTGGAGACTGTGGCCTACAAATATGCCCACAGCAACACGTTTCAGTTTTGAATAGAGCTGAACAGTTTTGGTAAATATCTAATTGGGTTTTTTGTTTTGTTTTTACACATTCAGTTTACGGAGCACATTTTTAAACAAGGAGCACTAACATTTGACAGAAGACTGAAATATGATTAACCTTGATACAAGAACCCTAGGCTGTTCAGAACAAGTTAATAAAAGGTTTAAACTACAGAGTTAGCTATTTTTATGCACTATGCATTGGAAAATCCCATGGGAACTGGATCTTTAGTTTTTTTGTCAGTGGACAACAATATAAGACCTAAATCTTCATGAACAATCTTTACCATTTTCTAACTTCGACCATTGAAATATCTATTTTGATTCCATTGCAATTAAAACTGAAGCTCTCTTTGTAATATTGTAAAATGTATATAATATTGTATATTCATGGATTTTAGATTAGCGGTTACATGCATCATTCAACATGTCATACTTTTCCCTTTCAAAAGATATGACATTTTGCTTTAAATTATTAATTGCTATGGCTATGGTCCAATTTTTTTCATCATTCTAAAATCCATGGATAACAGGAAGCAGAAACACATGAATAGGTCGAACTCTAAGTATACCATAGAAAGCCAGAGGGAATTGGTTCATTGTATGGATGTATTCTGTCTGCTCTAAAGCCCCTTCTCTAACAACAGGGAAACCCCAAAGGGGTTAAGACACAACAAGAGGAACAAACCAGTCCTTCATTAGCCTAAACATTAAGATATATCCAAATTCACTTCATAGTATTACTAAAGTGCTGATCCTCATGCATAAGAAAAATTATTATATATAATTTGAAAAATTTGGCAATTACACAGTATATGCAATCCAAAAAGTTACAAAAAAAAATCTTTCTCAGCAAGACCACTGCTGAGTTGCTCAACATTACTTACTCCAAATCATTAAATTCTTCTTTTTGTGGCTCAGTTGGTAGAGCATGTGGTGCATATACAAAGATACTACAGTGTAATTCTGTGTTGCTTCTGTGTTCTGCGACTACAAAAAGCTTGTCCAAACATCTTTGCTTGCCATTTTCTTCTTATTTGCAGTGACTTCTAGTTGTCCTTTTAATGGCAAAGAACAGAAGAAAAAAAATCTTACACCTAAATATTTATCATTGTTCAAGACTGAACACCCACAACAAAGCAATTCAAATTGAACAAAAGCCAATGTTTACACTCATCTATTTGTGGTTTAGATTTTGAAAGTTGCTGTTTAAACCCAAGTCTAGTGGACTATTATTGGGTCAAACAATCCAACCCCATTACAAAATAAATTGGCATAAGAATTGGAAAAAGATTTTAAAAAGGAGTCAAACATGTAGAAGAAAACTAGTCCAACTACTGACATTTAAATAGCTTACTGGTATGAGTTTAAATAATCTTAACTTAAATATTGCTAGTTTCATAGTTTCCAATCAAGCCAAAGAACAGACAACTCTCTCTTTCCCCCTGTAGGAAAATGGGAAGAATAAAGCATGTTTTGACTCTAAATGCAGCTTGTCTGAAGTACTGACTCCTCCTTTGTCAGAGCAGCCCTGGGCCTCATTTTAAGCATGTCGCCTTTATGCCCCCACACCCGGACCCTGAAACCCCACCAAGACCCCCTGACAGGTCACCCTCTGGCCTGGTCAAAGCTCTGGATTTCCTCCCAGGAAAATGGTTTTACAGGGCCCTAATCAAAAGGTCACGCGCATTTGTGGGATAAGCCTATTTTTCCCTCTCTTTTCTCAGTGAAAGACGAGCCAGGCCCCCATACACACACACACACACACACACACACACACATTCCACTCAGACGTGATCAAATGTTAGCTCACTGATAAGCAACAACCAAGGTTGCACAACAGATATGGCAGATAATGACTAAAACATAACCTTCTAAACAAGCAGGAACAATTGCTTTCAGATAGTACAATGTGATCATGTCCCTCCCTCAGACTGGGCTAGAAGCTGGTTTTCCTGTATTGGTTGGATAGCATTTGAATAGGAAGTAGAACTGCACAGTATATCCTAAAAATACATCGACATTGCAATTTTGGCACTATACAAGGTTTTCCATTTGACTTCTTTGAAAGTAAATTATAAAACAGATTGAAAACAGGTTTGTAGATTTCCTCATTAAAAGGATAATCTTGCCTTGGTCTCTATTAAAAAAAATAAATATTTTTTACTCTTTTCATATTGTGCAACCCTAATAGAAAGCAACAAAAAAGATAACCCACAATTGTTGTACCAGATAGATTAGTGACAATTTAGGTCCAATATGCCACAATATCTATTGAACCACCACAAAATTTGTGTATAAAATAATATAACTTTCTCTCCAAATCTCAGTTCAACACTGCAGGACAGCTGAATGCTGTGATGTCATCTGAAACCAAGCAATTCTGTACAGCTCATTCCCACATTCATTTCTGCACAACTCAAATCACACTACACAACAGCCTACACAGACATTGTCAAAGATAGGACTCCTTAGGCTTAAATCTGTGAGGTCCTACAAATAGTTTCCAGGAGGATTCAATGGACAAAAAAACAAAAAGCAATCTTCTTACAGCCTGCTCGAAATCCCACACACACCATAACCACTCTAGGCAGGGCCTTCCTGTCCCAGACACAGAGCAAAAAACAGGGCCACATGACAAAGATATTATCCAAGTTGCTTAGCTATGAGAACAGAGTACCAGAGTGCATATACTGCAGTGGAGCAAGCGTGGATGTATTCATACCTAAGTTAAAACACTGCTAACGCTAACAAGAAGCCAGGATGACCAGCAATGATCAGTGTGTTGTTCCCATGTCAGGATTTGAAGCCGTTTCCCATCACATAAGGAAGGTTAGGCAAATATATCCACAGGAAATTACAAGACGCATCCAGGTTGGCCCAGAAACAAGAAAAGACTGTCAGCATTCGTCCCTGGCAGCAGCAGCAGTACCTGATGGGCAAAAAGGAAGCACCAAGCACTCCTCCTGAGAGAGAAGAGAGGAGCAGGCTTCTCCCGTCACAGAAAATGGAGGCCACAGAGCGCTCCCCTCCCCCCTCCTCTCCCCCATCCCCCACTCACTGCAGCTCACTCACAGGCTCTGGTACATCCAAACACAAGGACCAAAGACATCTGTGGACAGGACAAGCTTGTATTAAAATTCAAAATATATCAAAATGTCTAGATCAATATGCCAAGAATAAAAACAGCATAAACATCTAAACTAGAAATAAGTAGGGATCATAACCTGGACTGAATCAGGATTTAGACCAAAACTAAGTCAAGGACCAAATCAAATCTATAGCAGGATAAAACTGGGATTGAATAAGGACCAAAACAAGCTATGGGTGAAAGAATTCTAAGAGACAGCAAGAGTCAGGACAAGCTTTCATTAAAATACAAAATATATCAGAATATATATCGGGATATGAAGGAGGAAACATGAGATTACTACCGCTGGTCTGGGTTTGAAAATTAGGTTAAAAAGGCAGTTTCAGATGGCAGTATTTGCGAAACCACATTCCTAGTTCGAGATTTTCTTTCCCCACAATGGCAATAAAACCATGTTTTGGTGTGTTTATAGAACTGTTATAAAACAAAGTGAGCTAGAAACAACATAATGGAAAAGAGGAAACATATATTAGACACTAGAGCAGTGTTGGCTTCAGATTATCTAATTATAACATTAATTTTATATTAAATAAACAAAAAATACTGCACATCAAAGAGCACAAGTTATGGCACAAGAAGAGATCCACAGCACACAGCTTTCCAGTGTAATCTAATATAACAGACTAATAACATTTGACAGGAAAAGGTCAAATTTTATACTTTTATACTTGGCACATAATTCAGTTGAGGAGCTGCAAACAACACAGCACTGTGTCGTAGACTGTGTGGCCGTGAATACTCAAATAATAATAATAATGATCATCTTAAATGACTAATTGCATAACACTATGAGAAACAGCCCAAATCACATAAGATATTACTACATTACATCAAATTTCAGGTGAATTTTATTGTTGATCTTTTTAATATAATGTTGATACATGATTTTAAAGCTAATCAAAATGAGCTCATATAAGTCCACTCGCCCACATAAATTGCATTTGATGTTGAATAATTTGTAAATTGAAACTATGAACTGAAAGTACATGTAATAAATAGTTAAGCCAGAGTCTATATCATTGCTCACAGATTACTCCTATCCTCTCACTTTTGTCTTTTGTTTGAATTTGGAATGGTGGACAGTCCTCATTATGTCCTCTATAACAGCAAGATGCAATCCATGAATAAACAACTATGAACTGAAAGTATAAGAAATAGTCAAGCTTGTGTCTCCCTGACATTGCTCACAGATTATTCATATCCATGTGTTTCAGAAAGGTGAAAACTCATTCCCATAGCACTTAATAATGTAAAACTAAATATTATGTCATTGGAAAGTCCTCAAAATATCACCTATAACAGGAAGCCAAAACCCATGAACAGACACATATGGATTGAAAGTATATGAAAAATAGTTAAGCTTGAATCTCCCTATTGCTGCTTAAAGATTACTGCTATAGACAAAAGTAGGGTTTGACCAGAACTGCGATTGCATTGTTGTACAGGCTGAATCAAAGATGGCTGTGGAATTTTCCAGAAGGCCTCTGCGTCCTGCTCTGCCTCTGATTGTCAATCTTTAACCTCGAGAGTAGCTGCCATTGGTTGGGAGACCATGGGGGTGGAAAGCGATTGGTCGACCGCGTTGTGCCACATGGATCTCAGTATGTGCACCCCTCTTCCTCTTAAAAACATTTTGCTGCAATGCAGAGATTTCCCCTGCATTACAGCTGTATTAGACTTCACTTTAGCATGTCTATTTTGGTTATTGTCGCCTGGGCTGACCTCCACTGGGAGATTGTAACCATGGTTGTGGTGTAAACAAATTCTTTCAACCTTGACCTTACTGGAAACTCCCATTTTATTTTCCAACTAGAAATGTCTTGTAAAATTCTCCTTACACCTAGTCTCTCCTCCCTGTTAAAAAAAAAAATGAGCTCAACAATGTACAGCAGTGTTACAGTTCACATGCTATTAAGTTACATGTCTATGGACAATGTAAAACATACCCAAAACAAACAATTACTCAATTTCTCTTAGTTTAAATCTTGTTGTTTGTTGAAAAATACATGCAGCTACTCTTCTTTTCATTCCCAAGTCACTGTACAGAGGATTATGTGTGTGCAAAATTAAACAAGACCAAACTGGTTAGTTCATTGTCAACACGAAATATGGAAGTGACAGGGCAGCAGCTTCTTTTGGGGTTTCTCCTTTGCACTTTTATGTGGTGCGTTATGTACTGCAGACAAAATGGCCACTGGCTCTGAGTGCAGAGGAAGCAGTTTCACAACAGTCAAACACTCCTTTTGGCCAGTGCAAGATGATTAGACTACCTCTCTCACCACAATGTATTCCTGTAAATAAACTGAAACTGTACTCTACTCTACTGTGCGCAGAATGTATCCTATTTTTATTCAGTTTTTTGAAATATATGGAAAATGCACTATATTGATCAAACCTGCTAAACACTGCTGCTGTTTTCTAATGCCTTTTCTTGATTTGAAACCTGGAAGAAAACTACTTAGAAAGAGTCCACATAATACCCCTCCTGTGTCCATTGCCCATCCCCCATTAATTCTCTGCTAGGCTCCTGAACCAACCAGGCTCAACTGACAGAACAGTGGGTACATTTCTTAATTCTCAATATCCTTTGCATGACAAAACAGTTAAAGGTTTTGCCACGGTCCAGTTTTTGCCTCCTGTATTGGTTGCTGGTAGTTGGGGCACTTATATGACCCTAACATACAGACGAATAGATCAAGGGGCAAGGGTGAGAGCAGTTGCCCAACCCCCCACTGCAGCCAGGCCTAGCAACTGAGGCCTCCTCCAACCAGCTCCTCCTCCTCCTCTTGCAGTCTAAACTCATTTTAAGGTGTGGAACATAGTCATTGCAAATAGCCATGCTCAATATACTCAGGTTGTTGTTATTCGAGCTGAGAGAATATAAAAGTCATAGCTTACCTTTGTGGATGCATGGCACACTTGTTATATCAACACTTATAAAACATGGAGGACACTCAGGAAGGCTCTGCTCTTCAGGCAAGGCGATCGGCCCGCAGATGTTAAGCAAATTCTGATTGGCTGCTCCGCTGACAGACAGGATCCAAGCTGGCGCCGGATTGGTTGAAATATTTCCTGAGTAATTATCTTTGTTCAGTGCAGACAGGGGCAGCAGCAGAAGCACTATGAGAGTCAAGAAACAGGGGTAAGGGATAAGAGTAAAAACAGCTCCAAAATATGAAATACACAACTAGCTTTAGAGGTTTTTGCATACATACCCCATTCACCAACAAAGGGAGGACAAGGAGTGTGTTACTAGGACGAGGAAATGGCTTGACTGCTCTGCTCAGTCCTCCATTTTTGCTGTGGGCCTTGGTGAAGCTCCTCCTCCTGCTCAGCTGTGGCAAAGGCAACAGAGTTCATGCTTAACAAACAGCTCCCAGGCCCAGACAGTAACATTTTTGAAGGGCAGGAAGATTTCTATACCCAGATTATTTGTATAACCTTTTCACAAATCATGATGCTACTTAATGAACATTTGTTGATGAAAACTTGACAAATGTCTTTAGATGACCGTATTTTTAATTACCTATGTTTTTTTGAATGTTGAAAGCTGCTCACAATAAAATAGACTGTCATCTAGCCACTGGGTTGTAGTATGTAATAGCATAGCAGTAACATTTCTCAAGGGTAATAAGATTTCTATACCCATATTTGGTATGCACAACGTTTTCACAAATCTTGATCTCTTATAATGGCATTTGGGAAGGGAAATAACCTTTTAATTACCTATTTTTCTGGCCCAAATGGACAAACTGGGATATATTACCGGTTGCTTTTATAGGTATATTTATTTGAATATTGAACTAAATGCTTTCTACATGGTCATTTTGGATTTTCATTAGCACAAAAATGTTGAATGCTGCTCACAATTGAACAGACAATGTAACCCATCCACTGATTTGTAGTACATATTTCTAATAATAAAAATAAATTAACATTAAATACATGTAGAAAATTCAACAAGCTCAATAGGCTATTTGAACAGTATATGCAATTGAAATATAGCCTACTCTTACTTCACAATTACTCTTTGGATTTTGCAATGGGATAGTTTTTGTGCCTTTTCAAGTTCAGAAATGTTCTAAGAGCAATTAAAAAGGAGTTTAATACAAAACTGTGCAAATTAGCCAACTCAAGTTTGAGTTTCAAGGCACTGTGGAATCTAATAACTAATTAATAAAAGTCCAATTTAACTGCAATTACAGGTTTAATATAAGGGTGTACATCTATTAATGCGTATTTAAATTCTGACACAATACCACTTGCTCACAGATTAAAATAATATAGGACAGCCAACATGCCATCTTTGTATTGTCCAAATTTACTTCACTATGTAGTTGTGCAATATAAATCTGGAAGTCTAGAAGTATAAATTTTGTTCAATTACATCTCCAAATCAAATGCATGTAAACCTCATGGAGAACTGCCCTTCTGTGTCATAATTAAAGCCATTTAATGTACACATAATAATCATTGAGAGGCCAGTGGACGTAACGTTATACTGACCTCTGCAGGTAGAAAACTAACATACACGAATCTGAGCGGTTTTCATATAAATTCAACAACAAAATAAATGAATAATGAAAGCCACATTTAGAATACAGAAATAAGCGGTAGCAATGTTAGCAAGTTGTGTTTACAGTGATTTTAGTAGACCCCCTCGACGCAAAGAAAAACAGATATTATATGAGCACATTTTAACGCAGCAGGGGAATTATAATGCACAGACACGACATTTAACTTATTTCAATGCTAATATAACCACAAAGTTTAATCAAATATCCTGTGTTTTGTGCAAATAGCATAAGGAAGGACTGACCTGCAGAATTCGCCGGGCTGAACGCACTTGAATGGGGCGGGAGTGAGTAAAAACAGCGCTGGGGTCTCCTTCCTTTGCGGTTTCGCTTTTTCCTTGTACGTCAAAGGCGCTGGGCGGTTCATGAATGGACTTTTCAAGTGGGAGGGCCCCTCAACACTGGACTTTCGCAGGCAGGGAAAAGTGGGTGTAGAGCTAGTGTTTGCATTTTCTTCATGTCTGTTTTGTACCTGGCAACTAACATCCATCAGCTGGGAAGCAAAGGCCGAGTAGAGCGGAGGAGCAGCAGCCGGGGAAAGCTAGCCTTAGCCCCGTTAGTGACAGTAACGGAAGCCCGGGGTCTGTAGTGGAGAGATCAGTGTAGTAGACAGGGCCATGGGGTTCCGTAAGAAGAACAAGAGCCCACCGGTGCTAAGCCATGAGTTTGTCATCCAGAACCACGCGGATATGGTGTCGTGTTTGGCTATGATAATCCTACTCGGCCTGATGTTTGAGGTGAGCTTCTACTACAGGAGTGTGAGTGAGTGAGTGGTTAGCACGTTAGCCGCAGATGCTAACTATCATTAGCAGACGTGACAGCAGTCCAATGTGGAGACAAGACTGCAGCTAGCATGTCTTTCCTTCTCATGTGTCCTGGATTTTGCCAAGGGAGATGTCACTGCTACTCTTTTCTTAACTAGTCAGCTAATGTGCTGTCTATTTATCTCAATTAATCTAGCTTGCCCCTTTTAAATAGGTTCTGCTGACACTACTAAGTATTATTTACCTGTCCTCTCCTTGTTTTTCTTGAAGCATAAACCCAAAATAAAACCACATAAATGCAAAGCAATGCTATATTATCTTATGCTCTGTCCAAATCATTTAATATATTTAATTGGTTTGTTAAAATGTTTAGATGACACTATAAGTACTGGAATGTTCTACAGTAGGATATAAACTGTTTGTATCTTGCAGAAATTGAATTACATGTGCTCTTATTCCTAAACAAGAATTTCATTTTGGAGGTAGATAAGTTTAAAGTCATACTGTGGAACATTCCAGACAAGACAATAACATCTCTATTGTGATAGGCAGATCTGCTCCACCAGCAGCAACATTGTGCACATAACTTTTGATAAAAATAAGTATTGTGAAAAACCCCATATGCCATCATATGTCAGTTTTTGTATTCTGTCATGGCACTGAAAAATGTATGCATTGAGCTAAACCAAGTCTAAATCCTTCCTAATCATCATCATGCACAAATGTGTAAATTAAATTAAATCTGTACTCAAACACCATAATTGTAAAGGTTTTTAACATTACTTTATCATTTAGAAAGTTTTATGTCATAAAGTTGGTCTCGTACTTGAGGAAGGATGATCTATTTGATAGTGTGAATGACCTCCACATGTGAATAGTCGTAACATTTTCCGAGAGGCCCATAGCCTGTACTTTCAGTAAAAGCATGTTGTTTGAAGTAGAATTCAATCAAATGGTACTGATTAAAAGTTTTTTGTTTTGTCATCTCACCCAGCCCTAATCCCTACCCTAAACCTGGTCTAAAAAATCAGTTTTAGTTACAACAAAACATGGTGTAAAGGAACTTCAGGCCCACTAAAGACTTTTGTAATCTAATTCTTTCTTTTAGTCTAATTAAAACTTTTTTATATATATAGGTGACGGCAAAGTTCGCCATAATGTTCATCACAGTCCAGTACAATGTAACACAAGTCTTAGGTAAGGTAAATTTGCGGTTTTAAAATTTAAATTATTGTTAAGATATCGATTGGTGGTTTTGGCATGTTCTGTTTTTTGCAGATGAAAAGCAAGAAGCAGTGAACCTTTACCAGTATGGGCCTAAAGATGTGGCAACTGTGTTCTTCTACCTTCTAATTGCAGTCATCCTTCATGCTTTGATACAAGAATATATTCTGGATGTAAGTAGAAATAACATAATAAAATGGAGATACATCTTAATGCAAATATATATATTTTAATCTATGCAGAAAATAAACCGTAGATTGCACTTATCAAAAACGAAACACAGTAAGTTCAATGAGTCTGGACAGCTGGCTGCGTTTTATCTCTTCTCCTTCATCTGGGGCTGCAGCATCCTCACAGCGGTATGATCTTATCTGAAATACTGAGTTTAGTATTTACGCTGAAGTGCTCACTGTAATTTGGCACATCTGTATGTGTGTGTGTATTCTACAGGAGGATTTTGCCACAAACCCGACTTTTCTGTGGGAAGGGTACCCTCACACACGCATGGTGTAAGTCTTTTTCTGTCATCTTTGATTTTCATAAACTATTTTTAAAATAAGAATGACATGATAATGATAATTGGCTTTCTCTCTAGTTTTCAGGTCAAGTTCTTCTACATTTGCCAAATAGCATATTGGCTTCATGCACTTCCAGAGCTATACTTTCAAAAAGTCAGAAAGGTAATATTTGTTATATTTAAATATTTAATTCTGAAATAATTTGATTTGCATGTTATTTTAACGTGGGGTTGTACTGACAGGAGGACATACCACGCCAGCTCTATTACATTTGCCTGTATGTTGTCCACATCACTGGTGCCTATGTTCTCAAGTGAGTCCCATCCCAAGTGAATTTGGTATTGATGCTTAAACATAATGTATTTATAATCTGTGTTCAGCCTTCACAGACTGGGCCTGGTGCTACTTGTCCCTCATTACCTGGTGGAGCTCCTGTTTCACGCATCACGCCTTTTTTACTTCAGTGACGAAAACAAACAGAAAGGGTAACTTACAGCAAATTCAATCAAATTTCTATTGACCAAAACCACTAATGTGTGTTTTTTACAGTTTTACTCTGTGGGCTCTTCTCTTTGTCATCGCTCGTCTGCTCACTTTAACACTGTCAGTTCTGACGTTTGGGTTTGGACTCCCCCGGACTGAAAATCAGGGCTTCTCTTTAGCAGAAGGAAACTTTAATGTGCTCACCATAAGGTCTCTCATATATATATGTGCTTCGATTCTGTGGGTCCCATTACAATTTATTTCTGAATATCTTCTGTCTTGTTTTGTAGGATGACTTGTCTAGCAGCCATATGTCTCACGCAGGCCTGGATGATGTGGAAATTCATCAACTTTCAGTTGAAAAAATGGAGGGAGCACAGCCAGAACCAGGCATCCAAGAAGAAGACAGTGAGCCCAAAGAGCAAGCCTCCAAAGAGAGACCTCACACGAGGTGTGCATCAAACTGTGGTTTAGTCACATGGTTAAGACCCTGTAACTCAGTGTAATTACTCTGTGGTTTTTTACAGGTGGCTCGGCAAATGGAGTCGTAAAGTCAGATGAGAAAATGTCACCACGGGCCAGAAAAGCCAAAGCTTCATAGTCAAAGTGACATGTGACGATGCGTAATTACAAAAGATTATTTTTAAATCCTCTCCAAAATTAATCGTGCACAAAGAAACATTTTGTCCACTTTGGGCGAGACTCTTTGGGGAGTCGTCAGTGTTACTGCATAAAAAGATTATTATTCACAGAGCTCTGTGTAGATGAGGTATGGCAGGGCAGCATTGGTTTTGATGCTTTAACCAGTAGATTTTTCTCTGCAAAGTGTCCTTGATGTAAAACTACTATCACCGTCAGGTACTTTCAACTGACTGAGTAATTTGAAAAGTATGTGGGTAAAACTAATGTACAGATGAATTGTACAACCTATGATTCATATTTAAGAGCCTTAGTCATAAACCACACACTGGGCGTTAGCCCCAAACAAGGTGTGTTGTAATATTTGATCAAGCTGAGATGACAAAACTGAATATTAATGATCCTGACCTGCCATTGTCTGAAAGAGCCTTTGAAATCCTCACCATGGATGGAGGCACTTAAACTTTTATTATTGCTCTGGTTCAAGGCAGACTGAGCCTGGCAAACTTTCTATGAGAACTGTATCTGTGATGCTGTAGTGAATGCATACAGCTAACCCTTTATAATGGCATGACTGGCACCTGAGCAAACCCAGTCTTTATGGTAATGTTGATGCATGAAGGTTTGAGGCTGAATTTGGCTCTTACATCCTGGTCTTGTTGCATCTCTCACATTTGGGACACAGATAAACCCCTGTACTTAAACACACAAGCATTCAGTGGCCTTTTCAAATTGCTGCAAGAGGATTTTGTTATTTATTTTACTCATTTACAATTTTATTTTTATGCTTTGGGAACTATAACCAGCAACACAGTGGTATAAATGCGGTCAGTTAAATCAAATCCAATCTTTATTCAAGTGTCCTTATAACGTCATTTGTAACATTTGTTAGTTTGTGTTGCCTTTTTTGTTAAAGGTACATTGTGTATCCTTTCTGCTGAAGGGTCTGCCACTTGCATGATGTTACTGCTTTACCTAGAATATTCCACAGTGGCTTTAAATATCTATCTTATATATATATATTCAGTAATAATAAGGTTTTTATTGCTTTCAAAATACCTTGAAAACATGCATTGTTACTGTGAGTGGGGGATGGCATGATGGCACTGCAACTGTTGCTCCCATGTAGATGGATAAGATGAATATCAAAACTAAAGAAATTCTTGATCATCTGAAAAGGGGGTATGGCAAAAGCTCTCAAAACTATTACTTATCTTTATGTATCTGACCCACATTGCACCACAAGACTATACATGCACGGGGGTTCATATAGAACAACTATTTATTGCAGAAAAAGTACCAGGAAACAATGTGTTTACCATAAAATAACGACTTGATTTATGAATCATGATTTAATCTGCCTTTTTTTTTTAAAATAAATAACAACAATAACAACTATTCAACTAACTCACTAACTTCCCCTTTCTGCTGTTGTCTCATATGAAAAGTTAGTCGAGTACTGGAAATTTTGATCAACTAAGACTAATTGACCAATTTAACTACTAGCTGTAGTATACTGAGAAAAATTCCAGGCAACGCAATAACTAGACAAGCATGTGTGGACCCTCCACCAGAAAGGTTACAGGACACACCTTAAAGTGATCAGGGGCTCTTCTCTGAATAAGTTGCCTCCCATTTTAAACCATGGGAGGCCTGTTGCGTGTGAATGTTGTATGCTGGTATTGTGTTTGTGTCCAATATGGTTTTGCCTGCTATTACTGTAGTGTATTAACCAACCTGGGACACTGATTAAGACAATGACAACAGTGTTTATTCTAACTCATCACTTTTATCTCAAACGTATGTCTTGTATGAAAGCATGACATGTGACAATCGCTGATGCCCTCCCTTTGGTTGATGGATGTATTCAGTTCACTTTGGCTGGCAGAGAGACAGAGTTTGTATGGAGAGGTGTGATCTATGGGTTACTAAATGCTTATGTGTAACTTGTCTATGACTTACAAACGCCCTTGGCTGGGAGTGATTTTTCATTTTGCCGAATTTGGCGCATGTCCCGTTGCTTCCACCTTTTCAATGATTCTGGCATTGCTATTACGAGTTGGTTGTGTATTCCTGAATTGGCCTATTTCTGAAGCTCTCTATTGATAGTTTGATAAGAACAGATGAGGCTGTGGACTACATAGGGCTAGGCAATATGGTTATAAAAATTGAATTGTGATCTTGTTCCTACCTGCAATTTTAGTAATAACAGGATTCACTATTTCTCTGTTTGATTACAGCTGTCAGGTTTAACAGAAGACACTTTTTTCCTATTGGTCAGTCTCTGTAAGGCTCTGGGTGAGTGACAGCTGAATTTAGCCAATCACAGTCAATTGTGAACTTCCAGGTGAAACAGGTTACTTTATTTACTCTTAACAGCTATAGGAAAATACAAATGTATATATATATATTTTGCCACATCTCACTCTTCTAGGTCTAGGGTAGGTGGGTGCACTTTACCCTTTCATATGGGATTAGAGATTGGTGATGCATTAAAACGAGTTGTGTTGTTCTGGAGATGTACAAAATTAGAATACCGAGTATAAGGTTTATAATTAAAACAAGTAAAAATGACAGAAAAATAAGCTTGTTTAAAAATAAAAAGAGGGAACCATTTAGTGTAATCTCCTGAACAAATGCCATTATTTCACTGTTGTGGTTCGTTTTATGGTCCATAATTTGTGTGATACTTAAACTTCAACCAAGACAGATGCAACTGAGATAATGCTATAAAAGGAGATCTTCATTTTTCCTAATACAGTATTGACCATCATAGCCTGTTGGGGTGCAGCAGTGTCACAGGAGGGAGGGTGGAGCAGGGACCCATAACAACCAGCCTATTACTAAAACTGTCTCAGATATAAAAGAAAAAAAACTACACTATATCTGTCAGATTTTTAAGATATTTTTCTAAAGGGGAGATGTACTTCACTCTTGTTGTGTAAACCTGTGATGGTTTGTTTTGCATCCATGTCGATATGAATTGTCTTTTTATAAAAGATTGAAGCTTGCTGGACTGTTAAGTGTGGGTCAACAGTGCAGTGTGAGTGTTACTTCACTTTCTTCATTGCCTTATTATTAAAGGTCTATATTACGCAACATTGACTCTTGTGAGCTCTAAGCCATGTTAGAATGTTGTTAGCTCATCAAGAACATACCTGGTCTTTTGTTTTGTCTACATCTCCCTCATCTTCCACCTTATGATGTCATGAAGTGGTATTTTTTAAGTTGGCAGCCTACCTTTTACTATTTTGGTCAGTATACATTTGCAGTTGAACAGCAGAAATTATCCAAATGATTCTAGTGAAGGTATGAAGTATAGAAATACACCCAAGTTCTTTCTGTATTACCACATGACATCACAAGGTAGAACAGGAGTGTTTTCACTTTGAGAGAAGAACTCAGGGTTTGCGTGCTAAGCTTGTGTGAATGAAATAAAACAATTATCGGTATGTTTTTGATGAGAAAATACGAGGAAACAACATTATAACAGAAAATCAGAAAATAGCGTAATATGGGCCCTTTAAATTATTTTGGCTCAAATATAGTGGTCCATTGTATGCAGGGTAAGGTTGCTGCATATTCACAAGATTTCAACACTTTACTAACACTAAAAGAATAGTTAATTTGACAAATAGCTGTTTTTTGTCAATGAATGTTGACACTGCAGCTCAGCACTGTCAGCAGATATGCCACTATTGAAGCACTGTAATTTCTCAGCTTTTGGATCGCTTTGCTTTCACTTTAAATCACTTTTTCTTAATTTAAATGCATTGAGTTTCTGGTATAAATAAGCTACTGTTCACAGCAAAAGCTATTGAGTATTGTTGACACCTGTTGTATTGTATGCTCTGGGTGAGTTTTCTGTGCTGCTTCTGATCTGTTACATTATTTTGTCCACCTTTATTTATGCAATTTATGTTCATTATGTTCTCGTCACTTTTTTATTTTATGTTTAAATAAAGCCTTTATTCATTAACTAGACTCTTACACAACTAATTACAAATAAGTCTACTATCTAGTGTAGTGGCAGAGTAGGTACTTTTTTATGAATGAAAATACAAAGGGAAACAAAGTGTGATTTTGTTATGCAAATGTTTACTCCATCCATGTTTTTTATGACTATGGGGGGGATTTTAGACCATGGAGGGGCCACCACAGTCTCTTTTTATAAACAAGAAAGTTGGCTGCCCTTTCCACCACTAGTAATAAGCCATTTAAATGAACTTTAAAGAGTGCTGTGACCAGTTTCCACCACCAGAGGGCCCCCGTCAGCTTTGAGAGATGCAGTAAAAAGGCGCTGGGGCAGAATTGCTTCTAAATCTGTTTTGATGCATTACATGAAGGAATCTACAACATTCACTTCAGCAAAGTTTATTAAGATAGATTTGGCATTTTTTTCAGAGTATGTTTTGTACTGTTAAATCACAATTAGACAAGCAAACACATTAAAAATGATGTGAAGAAAAACACGAGCTAAATCCCATGACCACTACATGAATAATGACTACAAAAACAACTAGACAGCAGGGTGAATCATGGGTTGATACCACAGGGTCAAAGCAAGGACAACAGTTTATGCACATAAGCAGTGTCAAGCAGAGTTGGAGACATTCTAGTAGCAATGGAAACTGGAAAGGGTCTCAATGATCAAAACTTGCCTCCTCATTAAGGTATTATTATAAGGGCTGCATCCTATTTTTACTGACTTGTTCCTCAACTCTTTGACACTAAGAAAAGGAAGCAGTTCGAAACAATATTAGTATCAGTCTTTTTCTTATCTGAGGAGTCAAGAAAGGAGGCAAGGGAACAGAATTTGGATGCAGCCTGTTGCTCTCTCCATGTAGGTGGTTTCAAAGTAGTGAAAACGCAGGAAACAAGGGGTTGAGGTTTTGAGAAGGCAGGTTTGGAGAGTTGGAACCCACACTTTGTTTTGTATATCCTCTATTTGTCGCTGTCATTCTCCGTCTGCTACCTTTGCACCTAAAACAAAATCCCAGGCTATTCATATAAAGATGTTCTTCCCTCCTTTGTCAATATGATGTCCCTCCTTTACTCCACCTCCACTGCAGCGAGCGACCAACCAAAAACCTCAGTCTTTCCATCTTCTTGTAAAAAAAAAAACTGTAGGAGCCATGAGCAGAGGTGGTTACTAAAATATTCAGTAAAAACCAAAACAATTGCAAAAGATCATCAGTTTTTGGATTTGAGCTCATAGCAGGTGGAGTCTTTTCTGGGGTTGTTCATTCCATGTTTCCTCTGGACACTGGTTTCACTCATCCACCTCCTAAAACATGGCAAAAAGTAAAATCAGTCTAAACTTTGCAATGATGAATGGATTTATCACCAAACAAATGTCAACATAAAGCTTTAACACTTCTTTTTAAAGTCCTATATTACGCGAAATTGACTCTTGTGAACTTTAAGTTAGAATGTTGTGTTTTGTTTCACTCATACTTGTTTGCATAATTACTTTTTTATTAGTTTGTCTTCATCTCCATGTCGCAAAATGCCCTGATCCACCTTGTGAGGTCATTTAGAGGTAGTTTTCAAGCTACTTTTTACCTTTTGTTCAGTAGATATGCGAAGTTCTAGGTTTGAAATGCACAAAATGATTCTAGTGAAGGTGTATGGAGATTAAAAACACAGTGGAGCACTTCCTGTATTTTCACCTGACATCTCAAGATGGAGAGAGTTTTTAATTTGATCGAAATCAGCCTAAATATATGATGTTTTTTGCATGAAACAAACACTGTAAACTACAAACAACAATTAAATTTCTTCATCTGTCTAAGAACTGTCAATTTTCCAAAGAAATCCACCAATCTGTCCCTCCATCACTCATTTGTCTAAGCCTCTAAAGGTTGAACTGTGCTAAAACTTGTTCAAAGCAAAGAAAAAAAACTCCATGTCTTCCAAGGAGGATAAACCGCTAGTCCAAATTGTCAGTATTATGTGTAATTTCCATATAAATTAGCTTCATTAAAAGGAGAGTACTTTCTTATTTAACTGAGCTCATTTGAAATTCTGTATTTAATAAGACATGTAATCCACGACTGGTAGACTAATAGCCAACAATTAGCAGTGAGGAAAGCCAGTGTGTTTGAGCCCAAGGAACTGCTGAGGTCCTGTCCTTTGTATTATTTTTCATTGATTTCCTTAACAGAGCAAATTAGGCAGCAGCTGCTCTGATCCTGGTTTACTCACAGAGACTTGGCAAAAAGAGCGGAGATCTGAAGCGTTCAAGAATCTATACAGCAAAGGGAATGAGGTTCAAAATGTTAAAAAGAACTATTATATAAGCAGTTTCAGCAAGTACAATTTAATGGTGAACTGTGTAACATTTCTGGCATTTACATTTTCTTGCCTTTATACAATAAGAGATGTTTTATTGGGAAGCTTCTCCATTTCATTCACCCATGTTTAACTCACAAATCCTGAATATTTAGGCTGAGTTCTTCTCTCAAACTTTGTTCCACCTTGTGATGTCATGCGGTAATTCTGTGTTTTCTTGTTAGCATAAAGCTCCCAAGAGTCAAACTACATAACCTAAGACCTTTAAGAGCTTTTGTAAGTGCATGTCTCTGTCTGTAGTAACAATTACACCAATAAAATTCATCTTCATATACATTTTCTTTTGTTATAAATATTTTTATGTCTTGTTGGAGGAGAATAATGGACACTTTCTGACCAATAATGGGATCCCAGATTTCAAATAGTTAATATATCCCTAATCTATGCACTATTTCCACTTAATACGCAACACACACTTCAATGTCACTTTTGGACAATCGAATGTTTAATTGAGCTTTGAATGTTATTTTGCCATTTCATACGCCGACTTCTGAGAAAACACTATAGCAGACCGCTCGTGCATGTCTTTCTGATACTTAATCCTTCACCTCAAATGCCTCAGTTTTCCACAGAGCTCTTTTATTGTCCCTGAAGGCATTCTGGTCAGTGCTTCTCAATTGGCTCTGTTTATTTCTTTATCTGTTCAATCATGATGTATTGATTTTGCATTGGGTGATGCTGAGGTAGGCTTCACAAACAAAGGCGGAGCAGACAGGAGGTGAGGCGTCTCGGGACCGGAGCAGATGGTGTGCTTCAGAGCAGATACATTCTTTTTTGATTTACTTCACGACTTGATGTAGTCTGGGATTCAGTTAGCAGGGAAGAACAAGTGAAGGACACAGTGACATCCATGGGGATTTCTGTAATAGTGATTTTAATGTGGTAGAAAGGATGGTTCAGTTCAGCCCAAAAGTAAGGCTGCATTCACATTCACGTCACATCTTTGGTTCTTATAGGACTAAACCCAGAAATGAACCTGCTCTAGGACTATGTTAGGACTCAAATTGGACTCAAACCAGGACCAAATGACATCAATTGTGAATCCATGCCATTTAAAGGTCCTATATTACACAAAGTTTATTCTTGAAAGCCTTAAGTCATATTATAATATTGTAACCTCATCAAAAACATTCCTGGAGTTGTGTTTTGCTTCATTCACATATTTTATTAGTCTGACTACATCTCCAAAGCTCAAAATCCCTTGTTCCACCTTGTGACGTCACAAAGCAGTTTTCAAATGAACAGCTCCTTTTACATTTTGTTCAGTAGAGATGGGTATTTCCAGAGCTGAATTATAGTTTAAAAACACAGTGGAGCATTTCCTGTATTGACACATGACATCACCAAGTGTTTTCTGTGCAAACGAAGAGTTTATGTAACTTGTTGGGATTTGGAATCTTCCATAGTATTGTATAAAAGTTCTTCTTTTTTTCATTTATTCAATTTGAGATTTTATTGTGAGGTTTATACAGTGAGTGTGGTCACCGTAGCACAGATCTGACCAGTAACGTGGCCTGGTGCTGCACCTTTGCTTGTTCCCTTGGAGATAGATGTAAGTTTAATGCCGTACCGTGCAGCATTTCCCAAAAATTCCTCAAGTTCTTCCTGATCTTATAATGAATTACTGGCAGTATGATTTCACAGTATTTTAAGCTGGATGCCCTTCATCCCAAACTTTTATATTGTTGATAATGTGTCTTGCTAAGAGACACAACAATAACTTAAGCTGAAGCAAAATTTGAGCCACTATATGCCTGATCAGCATCTGGTTGTTGGGCCATTACAACCAGTTAGACTAAAATGAATGAATACAAAAAAATAATAAACTTTTTAAAACATACAAACAAAATCTAAATCCAAACACATGCATTTAGAGATTTGTTTTTGTCGTGACTTAAAATACACCATAAGGTTGAAATTTCACATGAAGCAAGCAAATGGAGTATTTCCTGAAATTTGAAACCCTGTAAATTCCCAGTAGTTAGGCCGACATCTGCATTGGTGAGTGTGCATTGTGGCCACTGCTCCACTAGCCTCCTACCTGAAGACTGCTCCCTACCTGTGTGGAATTTTAAACAGTTTCCCCGCTGCTCTCACCTTCCCAAACCTGTCTGCAGTCCCACCAAATCTGACTCAATTCGAGCGGAAAAGAGAGAGGAAGACTACACCCCATAGCGCGAACTCACCTTGTTCTCATCGTAATGCTTCTCGACAGGTTTCGGATGACGTCATAACGTTAGACGGGCTGGTGTTTAAAGGAGCACTGCGTAACTTTTCTGGTGTCACATACTTGTCTCTGTGAGGATGCTGTTGCTTTTCCCACCAATTTATTTATTTTCCAGCTTTTTTTGCTAATATATTCGTTGCCTCTCCACAGATCTGAGCTGTCTGACAATCTCCCCATAAAAACAGATGAATTTATTTAATCATTTGGCAGTTCTAATAATCATATGTTGATTTTGATGCGAATTTACCTAAATATAAAGGCACAATTACTCTAAATTTTGGGTTGAACAAGCATTTTTTGAAAATCTAGTATCTTATAGAATGAAAAAAATGATGATTTAACGGTTCACTCAAGTTACTT